>WEKY01038425.1:7751-48863 GCA_013390045.1 Picathartes gymnocephalus
CTACACCAGGTTGCTCAGAGCCCCATCTAACACAACCTTGAATATTTCTAGGAATGAGGCAGCTGAAACTTCTCTGGGTAACCTGTTCCAGTGTCTCACCACTCCCCCAGTAAAGAATTTCTTCCTCATATTTGATCTAAGTCTACTCTTTTTCAGTTTGAAGCCATTCCCCCTTGTCCTGCCACTACGTGCTCCTGTAAAAAGTCCCTCTCCAGCTCTCTTATAGTTCCCTTTAGGTACAGAAGTGTGCTGTAAGGTCTCTGCAGGCTTCTTCTCCAGGCTGAACAATCCCAACTTTCTCAGCCTTTCCTCATAGGAGAGGTGCTCCATCCCTCTAATCTTCTTCACAGCCCTCCTCTGAGCTGACTCCAACAGGTCAATGTCCTTCTTGTGCTGAGGAGCTAAGAGCTGGACAAAGCACTTCAGGTAAGGTCTCAGCAGAGCACCTGAGGAATTGCCTCAGGTATTCCTTTTTCTGTAAGACCCATACACATGACATTCAGAGACCATCCCTGGAAGAGGTCACTCATAACTTAATCTTGCATTGTGCCAGTCCAGCTGTAGATTTCTCTGCATGAATTCTTATTTTCATTCACCATAGGACCATGCCTACCAAGTTCTGCTGGAACTGTTCTACAAGGGTCACCTGTAGAACATTTGTCCATGAATTCAGGACAAACAAACATAATTCTTTAGCAGGTTTATTGTTTTCCACTCTGACAGCAAGGTGGGAGTATCTCCCACACAATGCACTCATATCCTTTTCAACCAACATAAAAGAAGAAGCTATATAAAAGACCTTCAAGGGATTTGGAATGTGAGTGGTCCCATTCTCATATACGTGCTATGAAATGCCTGTGGGCCCAAGAATTTTCTTAAAGCAGTTAATTGGTGTGGCTGCTGCAGAATTAAGGCCTGAGTCTCTAGAAGCCCTTTCTCCAGTGTGTTGATCACTTAATTATTATTTTTTTTAATTTAAAATATACCATAAGGGTCTGAAACTAAGGCACTTCTCTAAAGACAATATTTTTTAAGAACATTAGTTACAGATGAATGATCTGCTTTTGTTATACTGTCAGCCTGCAGATTCTCATAGCATAAGATTAACAAGAATTACTATTTCCAGAAGGAGTGATTGACGAAAAGAAAATAGAGCAGTATTACAAGATTCTTTTATAAAGCAAAATAATTTCAGCCATATCCCACTTACATAGTCACACAACACTGCTTCACAGGTAAGTGTTCCCCTGGAACATTACTCTAGTCAGCTCAAGGCAAGTTTGGGTCAGTTTTCAGACTTGAAAAACTCCAGAAAATTGAATTTTCCCTATTTAGGATGAATGTGCAGCTTGTAAATGCAGAAGTACAGTTTTTAGTAGATCTTAGAGAAGGTCTGCTCTTTTTATAAAAGCTGACAGGATAAATTCAAATGCAGAGATTTCTCAACATTTTAGCATATGCTTCACATTTATCTGACATTTTGTAGTAACTTTGTCATGGTTTAACCCCAGCCAGCACCACAAAGCACCACACACTCAATTTCTCACCTACTCAACTGGGGAAAAAAAGAAAATGGAACTCATGGGTCAATGTAAGAACAATTTGATGACTGAAACAAAATAAAATATTATAATATTGTAATATTATAGTATTATAATTTATTATAGTATTAATAGCAATTTTAATTTAAAGGAGGGAAGACAGAATAAAACTCAAAAAAAACAAATGATGCTCACTGCAGTTGCTCACTATCTGCTGAAAAATGCCCAGCCAGTCCATGAGTAGCCATCAACAACACCTGGGCAACTTGCCCCAGTTTATATACTGGGGATGGCATTCCATGGTATGGAATATCCCTTGGCCTAGTTCAGGTCAGCTATTCTGGATGTACTTCCTGCCCCCAACTTGTTGTATCAGCTCCAAGAAAGAAAATTAACTCTATCCCAACAGAAAACAGGACAAACTTTCACCAAGAACAGGTGGAATGTACTAAATGCACAGTACATTTATCTTCAAATATTGAGACATAATCATCAAGATCACAAATGCTCGTCTTTGGCATACATGGACTGTATGAGTTAGGAACAATACCACAGCATGCATCCATACAGTACATACTAATTATCAGAAAGTAAATTCATCTTAATTTCTTTAAGGTTGTAAAACAACAAGGCTCAATAAAATTCAGAAACAATAGATAAAAGGTCTTTGTCTCTCCCCAAAAATTCAATGGGTACTATACTCGTACTTGTTGTAAGACTAAATAAAGTGAATGTTTGTTTAAATACTGCAATAGTTTTGAACTAATTGCTGTAGAAATGATCCAAATAATTTTCTGTTCTTCCAATTTTCCTGAATTCCTGTAAATCTTTGACAGAAATATAAATGCTTTTCAAGACCAATTTTGAGCTTACACTTGAAAGTACATTTCGATTTCTCCATATTTAGAATGAACTAAAGATAAGGAAAGGTTGTTGAGACAAGAGTGCCCCTCAGTGGCAGTATGTTGATACAAAATACAATTTTATGATACTTTAAAATCATATTTTGAATATTTATTTTCATCACTCAAAGACAAATGCACCATCAAATCACATTCTTTCAAAACTACACCATTACTAAGAATCTGAGTGGGTTTAGCACATACAATTTAATAATGAATGAATTTAAATATGTACATCATGAGGTAAAAATATTTACTATGAAACAACAGTTTTTATAGCTGAGTGTTTTGTGGATGGGTGTATGCATGTGCCTACACTTTCCTGTTATATTTAAAGTAGAGAGATTGAATTTTGCATAGACTTCTCACAACAATTCTGAAGCATTCAAACTGTTTATTTTCTTCTGTGTCATGAGCAGCAAGAAAACATGCATAGTTCTTTGAGAACTTCAAAAACTAAGGGAACCAAATTACCTAGAAGGCTTGCTGTGTGTTATATTAATTCACTCAGGGACTAAAACTATGCCATGTTTTGTACTGTTCACACACATACAGTTTTCAAAGCCTGTCCTGGAGCCTGCCTGGGTTCCTTCCTCTACACTGTGGTAATATAGAAGCATACATCAAGAATATTCACTACTACAGACTTACACAAGTAGCATTTCACTGCAGCTGATCTGGGAAAAACTGAAGGATACTAAACAATTTCATGGCAGAATTGGAATAGAATTCACAGCTGTTATACTCTGTATGTTCATTAGCACTTGTTCTGTGATCTGGTTATTTCAATATTCTTGCTAAATTAAATAAAAGCAGGCCTTGAAGCATAAATATAGTTCAAATATTTTAAGGCTACATCATTTCCTCCATCATATTTGACATCTATAGCTGCAAAAAATATAGCCATGGCTGATGACACAAAATTTACCTTACCAGTTATTTTACTTTTGTGCCTGTGAAGATCATGGAACAGATCCTCCTAGAAGTTATTCTAAGGCTCATGTAGGACAGGGAGGTGATGTGAGACAGTTTCACCAAGGGCAAGTCCCTCCTAACCAGCCTAGTGACCTTCTGTGATGGAGTGACTACATCAGTAGACAAGGGAAGGGCTACAGATGACATTTATTGGGACTTCTGTAAAGACTTTGGCATGGTTCCCCACAACAGGAATTGATGAATGGATTGCTAGATGGATAAGAAATTAGTTTGATGGTCACATCCAGAAGGTAGTGGTCAATGACTCAAAGTCACAATGGACATGAGTGACAAGTAGTGTCCCTCGGGGTCCATACTGGGAGCAGTGTTATTTAATATATACACTAAGGACATAGATGGATGAACCAAGTGCACTCTAAACAGCATTGCAGATGACACCAAGCCGAGTGGTGCAGTCAGCACACTTGGAAGATGGGATGCCATCCAGAGAGACCTGGACAAGCTCAAGAAATGGGCCCATGGGAATCCCATGCTGTTTAACAAGACCAAGAGCAAGCTGCTACTCCTGGGTCAGGGCAACCCCTGGTATCAACATGGGTTGGAAATGAACAGATCGAGAGTAGCTCTGGGGAGAAGGACTTGGGAGTGCTGGTGGATGGGAGGCTGGACATGACCCAGCAATGTGAACTCACATCTCAGAAAGCCAAATGTGTCCTGGGCTGCATTGAAAGCAGCGTGGGTGGCAGGGCAAGGGGTGGGATTCTGCCCCTCTGCTCTGGTGAGACTCCACCTGAAGTGCCGCATCCAGCTCTGGGGTCCCTGGCACAGGAAGGTCATCAGCTTGTTGGAGTGAGTCTAGAGGAGGCCCAACAAGATGATAAGAAGGATGGAGCACCTCTCCTGTTAGGAGAGGCTGAGAGAATTGGGTTTATTAAGCCTGGAAAAGAGAGGGCTTCAGGGTGACCTAATAGTGACTTTCCAGTACCTGAAGGGAGCCTATGAGAAAGATGAAGACAGACTTTTAACGACAGCACATAGCAACTGGACAAGGGGGAATGGTTTCAAGCTGAAAAAGAGTAGGTTTAGATTAGATATTAGGAAAACAATTCTTTACTGTGAGGGTGGTGAGGTACTGGAACAGGTTGCTCATCCCTGGGAATGTTTAAGGTCAAGATGGATGGAGCTCTGAGCAACCTGATCTAGAGAAAGGCCTGTCCACAACAGGAGGGTTGAAAATAGATTATATTAAGGTCTCTTTCAATCCAGTCCATTCTGTGATTCAATGATTTCACACAACAGTATAATAATGCAATAATTTACTAGCTTCGAAATATGATAACCAACAGCCAGGAATCTGAAACCTTCTCAGAGTTTCAGTAGAGAAATGCTTCTCAGGTACATCTTGAGAAATTGTCTTCAAGCAAAGTTTTACTTACTAATTGTAACTTTGTCTTTATCCCCTGACATGACATTATTTGGAGTGAGAGATCAATGAACAATTCTTTTCTCTTTATGCAAATAATGAAGAGCTAGACAAAGCTTAAAAACAAACAGAAAGAGCCTTACAAAGATTTTTAACTACACCCTAAATAAAGGCACATTAAATTCACAGCTATGTATTAGTGACAGATATAATAAGCATTACTCTGCCATTTATTGGCCTAAAAACATGGTGCTACTAATTACATGTAGAAAAATCCTGGCAAAAAAAAGAATGGAGGCCCTTACTTGGATAAATATATGCCATATTCTGTCTTCTGTAAACTGTTGTTGCCTTTCCTTCCAAGAGTGAAAATGTTCTCCCAATGGCATCCCCTCTATGAGCTCCATGACTATGTACAATCTGTCATCTCATAAAAGAAATAGAACATTATATTTATACAGAAAACATTTTAAAATAGAGTATTTGAGGTTAAAAAGTATTTTAAAAGTTATTTTTTACTTTTTAAAATTTTTATTTGTACAGACAGATACATGTTAATCTAGTTCTACTCTTTTTTGTTCAGTTTTTCCCTCAGTTTTTATCACAGAACTATAAGGAAATCACTGCCTGATAATCACTCAGCAGGCAGGTGTATGTAGATAACTCTTTATAGGAAAGAAATTGAAAACAATGTGGCTGGTAATCTGTATCATTCACTCTACTACTCATCATAGCTTTTCACTCTATTTAGCATTTCACTTGTAAACTTTGGATCTTTAGAGGAGAAGAATGATGCTTGCTACATGTTTACATTGCATCTAGTTTTACCAATAAACAAATACCAATTTCTCATCACCTTTTTTTCAATTTTAAAGGAATATAAGCCTGTTTGAACTTGTAGCAGCTCCTGAAGAAAGATTATTGCTCAAATTTGACATGCTCCTGCCAACCTGTAAGTGGTTTTATTATCTATTTCTATTTCTTCATTACGTACAGTTTGGTAATTCTCTGCACTTATACTCATTTTCCAAGAAGGTTCTGTAATACTGTACAACATTTGGATGATAAAGCTACAACAAGAAAAGTAGAAGCTTAGAATAGTTAAACTGAGGGCACAATATTTAAAACGTTTAGCTACACATAGGAAGGAAGGATACTACAAGGATTCCACGAACTTGTTTGTGAACTCCAGTGCACCTTCACTGTTACCCCAAATGCAGAGAAATGTTGCACATTACTGGAGTAGTCAGGAGGAAAATAGAGTACTATTCCTGGCTAAACACCCCCAGCTGCCTCAATCACTTCTCACAGGACTTGTGCTCCAGACCCTCCACCAGCTCCATTGCCCTTCTCTGGACCCACACCGCCCCTCAATGTCCCTCTTGCAGGGAGAGGCCCAGAAGTGAGCACAGGATTTGAGGTGTGGCCTCACCAGTGCTGAGCACAGGGGGACAATCACTGCCCTGCTACTGCTGGCCACATCGTTGCTGATACAGGCCAGGATGCCGTGGGCCTTCTTGGACACACTGCTGGCTCACGTTCAGGCAGCTGCCAACCAGCGTACCCAGGTCCTTGTCCACCAGGCAGCTTTCCATATGAGAACTCAGAATGCCAACATATCAAACTAGAGTTCATGAGACACATCTGCTCTTTGATGATGGTTAATTCAGAAACAATGTGTTTTACACTGCTGTCTCTGTCTTTTTTGTCCTTTCCAAATGCTGGATTGTGTAAAGTGACTTCTTTCATTGCCAGGAGGTGTTGTCCATGACGTTTTCTAACCTATAAACAACATAAAACCTTTGTACGATAAATATATAGGATGGGGATAGGAAGAATGGTATTATGGCTACCAGATTAGTTATCAGAGGCCAAACCTTTCTCACAGACTGTATAATTATAGCTTTTTTGTGTGTATGATGTGTTTAGAAAAAGAACTACAGTCCAACATATGGGTTAGCAATACCCTACTGAACTTGCACAGTGCTTGAAGCAACATTATTTGTGCCCAGTGTTGCTTTTCAGGTGAAACATGCTTGAATTTTTGTGGTTTTACACAGATTTATTAGCCTTTGCAATAGACATAATGCTATAAGTGGAAAGGAATTAAGGGAAAGTAAGGTAGGAAACCTAAGGGATACACTGGTCAATCTTAAAAATACAACATGGAACAAACAAAATCACAGCAAACACTAACAACAAGCTCAGATCCACAAAGGCCTTTTTGCACCTACATTTCCTAACTGAAATTCAAAGGACAGTTGTGCCTTGAACAGGTATTAGACCCTCTTCATGAAGCTTCCCCCTCAAATCTGTAAAACAGCAAAACAAAAGTTTACCTTATATACACTTCCAAAAGCTCCACTGCCAAGGTGCTCTAAAATTGCATCATTCCCTACATGTTTTGTGGGTGCATTATTCTGATTAATGTTCTCAATACGTTCAGCAATTTGCTTCAATACATCCTCCTAGTCATAAATTAAATGACAAATAAATAATATATTTTATGCCTTTCTTGGGCTAAGAATGTGCAAGAATACAACCTCTGAAAACTATGAAGGTTTAAGGTTTTTACTTACCTTTAACAAATTTAGCTTTGATACCAACCCTTCATAAGCGCTGATATCACGCACAAAATGTCCAGTATCGATGAAGATTTCAAACAAGTCAGTATGAAAAAGTCTAGAAAGGTGCAAATTTTTTTATCTCTTTTAGAAACAATATACACAGTAGCTATTAATCTACAGCAGAGACTTTTCAATGTTTATTATTACAATAACCTTCAGAACCTCCTAAATAGTACACTTATTTTTCACTAATCTATTGAGATATTAACCCTCTGACATGACACACATAGGAGTTAAAGCTCCTTTTAGAAGTCAGACTTCAGCCCCCATTGGTTGGGTATTAATATAAATGCCAATTCTTCAAACAAGTATAAGTCTTTAAAGTCAATGCACCTCCTGGATTTCCAGTAATTTTACTTTATTTTTCCCACAGTACTTTCTTTTATGCTTGTTATCACTGTATCTGGTAAGAACGCATTAAGTGATAGGATTAACATTTGTCTGAATTTAAAGAATCATGACACCCATCTTAATATTTTTGGCCAAGAAACCTAGTCTAAAATATAAAAAGGACTAAGGAAAGCAAAAGCCAACAGATAATAGGCAGAAATTGATTATTTAGGTGCTTGACTGAAGTTTTGTTTCTTTTTAAAGTTCTGGAATAAGTAGAAATGCAGAAGATTAGAGCATTTGAAAAAATCAAAAGAGAGTAAATTAGTCCAGATTCTTCAAAAATTTGTCACCAACCATGAAAACTCATTAAAAACTGAGGCACTTTCAGTACAAAATCCACTTCTTAAAAATAACACAAAAGTCATATTTAGAATTTTAGTAATTTATGATACATAAATAAAAGCATACAGAAACAGTACTGACAGGCAGACCTCCTAGACACTCTGATTACTAACCTAACCACACTGTAAGATTTCACGTGGCCTTTGTAGCCAACTTGGTGAAACGGTCACCTTACTAGTAAAAATGTGTAATTGATGGAAAATATTTTGTCCTTATTGATCCAAACCTTTCAGCAACACTTCTAAGTAAAAGAGATTGATGCAAAGTCAGACCCATAGAGAAGGAGTAGAGGGCTCAGAGAAAAAATTTAACTCCTTCTAGTTAATTGCTACTGTCCAGGGCTGCAACTTGCACCTCCTAATCTTCAGGGTAAAAGTATGTTTTATTGTCAGCAATGTTAAATCTGCCCTCAACATATATAAAAGGTTGATTCATGGTGACAGAAGGAGCCCATACAGAGCGAGGTTGTCTGGCATGCACACAACAGAAATCCCAACACTGAACACCTAATCTTGTAGACGGGCACGGATGCAATGCAGGGATGACTATCTGTGGTTGTGAACAGGACAGAAATTGGCCATTACGAAATAAATGACATTTAAAAAATACTTCTTTCTGATAGGACTTTTGAAAGCTATCCTAAAAGCCTTCCACAAAACATATGCTTGACATATCTTTTAAAAATATGTTGATTTCTTTCCATACTGAAGAGAAATCTCAGGGCTCTGAAAGCATAACACTACAGCAGGAAAAGCACTTCAATTAATGAGAGATTTATAACACATATGGAAAAGCCACTGAGAAACAACAAGGATTCCCCTTGATACCTTACACACTGGCAAACTTTGTATTTAAATGACAGATTACCTTATTAACCTGATAACAAAGGGAATAAAATTATATTAACTCCTCCTGTATTTTATAAGTACACAAGGACATTTAGGGGGGAAAAAAAGTAAAAAAAAAAAGTTGGTGACGATAGCTACAGCACATCTAAATCTTGATCATCTCTTTTCATGTGCAAATAGCTCAAGGCTTGAGACCTGCTTTCTTCTCCAATGCTGAAAAAGGTAAATGTAATCAGTGGGTTTGTACTGTTGCATAAAAAAACAGTTTTCTGAAAAATGCAGTGTGGAACACTATAAGTTCTAACAGGGACAAAAAAGAAGAGTGAGAAAAGAGAGATTACTCAACTTTTTGACCCTGAATTTGTTGTATTTACAGAGAACTTTATGTACCTCAGCTTCTATCTTCATATACCGTAGTTCCAATACAAAGTTTTTTAAAACAGCTACTGGCAGGTTGTTAATATGTATGCTTTGATGCAACTCATCTTCAGTTCTGTTTGTCAAGACTCAATGATATGGCACATTTATTGCTGAGCAAAGATAGTAATGAATTAAGACCATCAAGGTAGCACAGCAGAAAGAAGATGAAAATTTAATCATTGAAAACATACACAATGGGGCAGTAAAGAAAACACACCAACATTGCAAGAATTCTAAGAAAAATATCTGTGAAACTCAAAAATTATATTCCAATAGCTGCAACTGTATTTCATAGCAGTAGCATTTTTAAAGGCAATACAGGTAGCAGTGTGAGAATCTGAACAAGGTTTCATAAAAATATACTTCCTACCCAAAACAGATTTAGTTTTCATATGTGATCATTAATTCACATGGCTTCATGTTTACCCCAACTACAGCTGTTTAGTAGCTCTTGTGAGTTATTTCCACAAGAAATAAATTCTGTTGGAATCTAAAAATCTCACTAGGCATAAATTAAGCTCCTTACAGTTGTGTGAGGCAACTATACTGAGCACATGCTCCAGTTTTTCAGACTGCCATGTTAGTTCCATATACCCACCCTCCAGGAAGGTTCGTATTTATCCCATCCTTAAGATGATTTAACTGAAGTGCACTATAAAACCTCATTGCTGTAGAAAGGTATCTACTAGACTGAATCTGCCCTCCAATTCTGCTATAGAACTGTGGTAAGAAAGATGACACTGGAATGATTTTTTTATTATCCTGTACTTAAATTTTCCCTATTTTATGCGCTCTCTTGATGTATTTTATTTAACACCCATAGTAAAATGCTCCAGAAATAAACAGATATTAGCAGAGTGTCAAGTCTAGAGTGAGTTTCAATGAAGATCAAGGCTCTATAAAGAAGATCTGATGCTAGCCAGTCTGAAAAAGTAGAGGAAAGATTATCACAAGAAAAATATTCATTTTCCTTTACACTATATGATGTGCCAGAAACAAAGTAAATCAGAATGGAAATTGAAGCTCTATTTAACTTTCAGTTCCTGGGCCATTTCTTGTTTTGGGAGAGGAGGGTTCCCCTTTAAATATGATTTTTTTCTACTGTACTTTAAAATAAACTTTAATTCATAAAAAAATCTCAGGGACTGTTGGGGCTTTCATTGTGCAATGACAATACAGGAGTTACCTGCAATAAACTGTCTTTGTCAGCATTTTTTTCTTTGTTTGGTAAAATTAGCTTTGCTATTGTATATATTCCATTTGCCTGGAAACAGAAAAAGGTCAGCATTAATAGTGCCCCTTTGCACACAAACCACAAATAAAAATCAATGTTCAGGTAAATTAGAAGCTAATACAGATGGACAAGTTCTCAACATCCTATTGCACACCTAAAATATAAGCTTGAATGTGTATAAGAATTAAATCATTGTTACATTTAAACTGATACCACAAAGAGAGCCTGCGAACAGATAAAGAAGCAATGCTTCTGTCTCTAGATGTGAAGGAAATTGCAGCAATAGATCTCCTGTGTACCATGTGGCACCATATTTTGAATTGTCAGGAACAAAATTCAAGTCTCAATAAAAATAAATTGGTGAAACACCAAAAGGAGTAGCCTGAGAAGTCTGTCTGTGCCTTCAGTAGGATTTTGTGAAAACCATGCTGATTCCAGCTTCCATTTTCATGCAACCATGTCTTCCACTATTCTATCCACTTTGT
Source organism: Picathartes gymnocephalus (assembly GCA_013390045.1). Lineage (NCBI taxonomy): Eukaryota > Metazoa > Chordata > Aves > Passeriformes > Picathartidae > Picathartes > Picathartes gymnocephalus. The sequence goes on from WEKY01038425.1 coordinate 18,903, forward strand.
ATGTCTGATAGATGGGCACTGGTAGATTTAGTTGGAATACAGCTCCCAGTTACTTGACAAGGTCCCTGATGGAGACTACTCTCGTCTCTAGCAGAGTTAAAGGGAATATGTGTCAGCTCTGCAGAGGCTCTTTTGCAGTTCCTGATGTTTTCTTCAACTGCTCATGAAGGTGGAATTAAGCTTAGACCATGGTTAATCTTGGGTTTTGGACTGTGCAGGAGAGCCAAACAGATTTTATCTGCTACCAGAATTACTGCAGACTGCTGCCAAGGCTGTGTGACAAGGACAGAGCGCGGACAGGGAGAGGGCAGCTATAGCAGAAGCAGAAGTTCCCAACCACCTGATCCAAGAGCCCTTTGACACCAAATGACGTAAACCTTTACAGGTTACTCAGACTGACCTCCTCGGCACATAACTGAAAAAGCTGCACAACTTTTTCCTCTGTTTTTAACCCAAGTGAGATGCTTCACCTTGTTCACCATGCAATTCTCGAAGCTACATTAGCAAAAAGAAAGAGGTAGGATTTAAAATTACTACAGTGGTAGGTTGTAGGTTGGAACTCCAATTGAAATGAACATGCTTGAGGCTATGTCCTGATCTGAAAGAGGGATGTTGTCTGGTGTTTAAACAAGGGGAGAGGTCAGTGTTTTTTAAAAGAATGAGCAGAAGAAGAAGTTAGATTTGAAACATCTTTTCCAGGCCTATACATTGTACCATCGATTTTTAAGCGATTTAATGACACCACAGTTACCATGCACTGCTGGAGCAATGCAGAAAACCTCTCTGTTAAAACCATTTAACTTAAACAAGTGATATTTTATTTTACTGAAATCAGACTCAGCCTAAAATATATAGTTATATTGTTTAGATAAGGTTGTCTAAATCAGTACAGTTTATTGACAATTTTAGTGCTTAAGAATCATAAAAAATATTTTTTTTTTCTAGACTTACTTTCATTTCTTTTCTCTTAATCAACAGTTTTGAAATATGCACTAACTTCTTTCCTGTTCATATTTAAGGCTCTTGGTCTCTCAGTTCCTCCAGGAATACTTCTAGTTGGATTTTAAGCTAACTTGAAGGCTTTGATTTAATATTTAGTTTCAGAGCTGGCTACAGCTTTTAGCTGATATTAATGTCCTTAATATTTGTATCTTTGACTAGGTCTGGAATACAACCAGGGATTTTAAGAATGGTTTATCCCTGGAATGCCAGGAAGTTATCTCAGAAATACCATATTCTTAAGAAAAGAGAAATTGTTCGTGAAACAGCAACATGTCAATTTTCAGCACCATAGCTTTTTGTAATAAACGTCCTGAAATTTATCATATTTTGAATATGATAAAAGCATGGCAAGAGATGCCAAAATGAACCTTGTCTGAATAAAGTTGTTTATTCTTCCAGACACCTATGTTGATAATTTTTGTGTCTATGTCTCTGTGTGTAAAATTATAAAGAAACAGAAGCGCTAAAGTTATAGAAAGGCATATATCCAAGCTCTTAAATTTTGATAACAAAGAACAACAATTAAGTGAAATTATAAACTATAATGCCTTACTTAACTGAATAAAATCTTCCTACCTGTACAACCTGGTAAGCATTAGTCTCATTGAGCACCAGTTCAGCAATTGCAGCACAACAAGCTAGAATATAAATTCAGATGTAACATTTAGGGCCATTTGACTCTATTGAGAAAACTCCTCTAAAAGGGATTTGCTCCACTACTATAAATGAATCCTCACCTGACTAGTAGTCATTAGAATACCTCTTGGAAATCATATGATTCATATTGATCTATCATAGAAAATTTAAATAGTGAAGAAAAATATGATCAAATAAAAATAATCTCATGCTAAACACCAAACTAAATAAATAAATAACTTTTTTGTCACTATTCTTACAGGTGGAGAAATATATATGATTCCCAGATACTTTATGCTTTGTTTGTTTCTAAGAAAAGCGTACTTTTTGAAAATAAGTGTTGATATCATACATTTGGAAATAAATGAATCTGGTTTGGTGCTCCTACCCTCTAAAACAGGTATAAAAATTTACAATTTCATAATCTTTTGAATCCTTTCGGACAGTATGTATGAAACAACATAACGGAGTATTAGATCTTATGAACCTACCTGCTTAAAGTGAGAAAGTATTTTTTTGTATCTCATCAGGACTTGGCTCATCTAACAAATGAAGATACTGGATTCTTGTTGATGCATTTGCACTAGATAAAATTCCAGCTGAAGAGTGGTCAAATAGAAGACTTCTTTCCCTGGAAGAAAAAACAAAATAAGACAAAAATCAAGTTGCAGGGTTAAAAATGGCTTAATATGTCATTGTTAACCATTCCTGAAGTTCTGAAAATTTGTATGCTTTCACTGAATTAGCTAATACACTTTGAAAGAGTAAACAAGCCCTTAAACAGAAAATTCCTTTACCATGTTCATCAATTATATTCACAATTCTAGCTCACCAAACAGGTGTCTGATTATTGGAAAACTAAACAGACAGTAATGCCATATTTATGACTTATTCATTATTTAGTTTATACACTGAAAATACGAAAAACACCTTAGGATAACAATGAAATATGAAAGGCTGGGAAAAATATTTATCTTTCATTATGTTTTAAATAGCCTTTAAATTCTGCTGGCATCACATACATCTGAACTAGCCAAAGATGCTATTGATAAAACAGGGTTTGGTCAAATATATCTTGAAAGATCCATAGTCTTTTACAACTGCCATAAGGCTGAGGACTGAAAACCTACCCCTGTAACATATGAAGGAGCTGCTTGATTCCAGCCCAGATCCAAATTCCCACACTAGTCTCAGGATCCTCACAAACCTGTACCGGAATCCAAACTATACTCCACGCAAGTGTGCTGTGATCAGAATGGAGTAAACTGAGCAAGACTGTAACTCCTTCATACATTTTTATTTGCTCTTTGACTCATGACTGCACAAAGGAGTCATAGCAACTCTGCTGTGAGCCTAAAAAAATCAGCAAGAGATTTTAACAATAACTCCATCATTACATTGTATTGTCAGTTAGCAAAGTGAAAAAAAAAAAAAAGCAACCAAAAAAACCACAGGAAGTTTAAAAAAGAAAAAAAAAATAAGTTAAAGAAAACAATGAAGTCACTGCAACCTGGTTAAAGTCACTGTTTAAAAAAATAAAAGAAGACTAAGGTCCAAACTTTCACAAGGGATGAAATAATATTTACATTGAGTTCAACTGTCAGCAGAGGCAACCAGGCATACCCAGCCAGGATGGATGATGGCCAGGTGGGCTGCAGTCATCCCTGGTACCATCTTCCCATTAATGTCATTAGTAGTAGAAGTAGCACTGACTGCATGAACTAGTAAAGTCCATCTGTGGAACTCGAAAAGCCTAGTTCCACACATAACACAAAAATGCATGATTCTTCTCTAGTATAGTTTGAATATTATGTTTAGAAAATGATTGGATATATCCTTTAAAAGGTTTATATAACACTTTGATTAACTGAATGAAGGTGGACTTCCCATAGAAAATATGGTTAAGTATATGCATTTCCACTTGAAGCAAAAAAAGGTCCATGTGTGTTTAATGAAACATATTAATTCAGATTCATATCTGAATTTAAAATTATCCTTAACTGGCATTGAACTTCATATCTTCCTTTCTACATTGAAATTTGAGCTCTTACATCTAACCTCTGATTTACATGTAACCTAAATAATTTTCAAACCCAGAAACTAAATAAAACCTTTTCATATATTAAATTTCTCTATCCTTAGTCACATATAAGGTCATTTATATGTGTGAAATAATCAAGCATGAAATTTTAAAAACCTTTTCATAATTTTAAATGTGATAAGTGATGTATTACCAAATTTGAGTCTTTCAGTTTCTCACTGAAATGCAGTGATGCTTTGCTAGCAGTCTTAGTTGAGATGATTAAACAATTGAAGGAACGTTGATTTTCTGATCAACAGGATGTGGGACCTGACTCAGCCTCTGGCGTAAACAAAAGCAGCTCTAGGTCTTGCAATTTTATACTACTTTATATTGGGCATCCTAGGAACTGTCAGGGCTCAGCATGCATTCCATCTAACCACTCAAGCCTGCCAGGAGCAATGAAGAGATGCACCAAGAAAAGTGACTGCTATCACTTTATGGTAACATTGCAACTCATTTGCACTGCACTGGAGGCCATCAGTGGAGAGACAGGAGATGGATTACAACAAAACTGCTGCAAAAGGTTTTTCTATATCATATGTGACTGAAAATACACAGGTATCAGAATTTGACCTTGGGTATATTAAAGTGGCACATTTTCTAATTCCTCTAAATACATGCATCCCTAAGGGGAAAAAAAAAAAATCAAAATTTATTTTAACACAATTAATCCACAAATAAAATCTCACCTTTTAGAGAGAAAATCGTATTCATGTAATATCACCAGCAAATTCTCAACAATGGTGAGCTCACTTATCTTCTCCCACATTCTGGACTACAAATTAATTATTCCTGGCATTTATATCAGATGAAATTATATGAAAAATACACATTGCTCTTTAGCCTCCTTCTTTATACATTTGATGAATTTTTTTTTTCCCGAGTCTTAAGTAATAATATCATATTGTGCACACAAACACTTAAAGCCACAAATATATGCTGGGTCAAGAATAACAGTGCAACAATTTTCCAATTTTCCCAGTACAAAAAAAGTAAATGTAAATGCATAAAGACACAAATGTATTTTGTGTCTTACCGGTAATTAAGCAAATGGGGTACATTTTTAAAAACAACTACAATTTCCATGAACATCTGTAATATACTCCAAACTCTTTCTTGCCCAGTTCAAATGTAACACAGAATCCTACATTTCATTCGGTGAAGTAAGTTAAATGGAAGTTGAAAATGTGCGTATAACATCATTTAAATTAACACAGATATTAAAAGAAATTAAACTGAATCAGAATTTTGGAAGGTCTGGGAGAAAGCAGACCAATAGAAACAGCAGTTTTTCTTCTATAATACCATTATGGATGAAAGTTACTCTGTTCTCAATTTTGCTCTTTTTTTTTCCCTTTCTATCTTTATTTAACCACTAATTAATGAGACAGATTCTGTGATTCCAGTACTGCAGAGTTATCCACTTGAACAAGACGTCTGCTGCAAGGACCAAAGTTTCTACTTTCTAGAGCTTCAATATAAAATTAAGAACATTTAAGTTTTTCCCATAAAGAGCAGTTTTAAGTTGTGTCAAGAGAAAACATTAAAAAGTTTTTGTTAATTATAGCATATTAAGTTGAACCTACCTTTCTGCTAAGCTAGTCAGAGCAAGGAGGGCACCAAAAAACACATGGCTGTCTCTGGCAGATAACAAATTTACTAAGGTCTGGAAAAAAAAAAAATGAAACAAGTAAATATAACGCATATTATTTTCTGACTCAAACACATATAGAAATATTTATTGAAAAATAAAAATTCAGATACCAAATCCTTACACAATATATCAAAAGTCTTAGGTACATTTAAAGTACACTTCAATATATACTTAAAATCTTGGAATACACCCAGTTAGACAAGCAAGGATGTTTCTTCTCAAACTATAATTAGTATCTCTTTGACTGCTAAAGCATCTCTCCAACTTATTACACCATTGTAAAAATTTGTTTCTGTGTAACACTTTAGAACTCTAAATCAGGCCTCCTGAAGCAAAAAGTTAATATTCAGCTTATATTTAAACAGCACAGTAATTAAAGGCCCTGAATGTACTTCTATGCATGATTTATATCTAAGTAAACTTCATATTTGTCTAGATACTCTAAAAATAGGTACTATATGATCACAATGGCCATTTTTTTTCAGCTCCATGGTAGAATCATGAAACTCTAGTTATATTTATCTCTACAGTATCTCAGTTTAGCCATAAACCAGCAGTGGTTAAGTACAGATTCTTAGACTGATGGTAATGTATAGCAAGGGATGTCTGGGTTGACACAGAATATTTAGACACAGAATACAAGTGAAAAACCTCAGCAGAAATTTGTGTAAAAAAACTTTAAAATACGCTATATTTTAAAAGTATATAAAACTATTTGAAACATGGTAACTTTGCTCAGGACAGTGTAAACATGAGCACTACTTTTTATATTAACAAGTTTAGTCCAAATGCTTACAATCTATTTATCTCAAATAGCCAATAACCATACATCAGACCAATTAACTTACAGAGAAGAAATTATTTTTATGATACTACTAATGCATCTGTAAAACACAGAGATTATCTTACTTTACAAGCCTGACAAGGTAAGGAATCTAGTCCCACCTAGGTCAAATCTGAAAAGCATACATTTTTCGATTAAGTAGCTAATTGAACAAAATTAGCAATTTTATATAGCACTTACTTTATATGCTCCACTTGCTATAACCCATTCTTTTTGATTTTTAACAGCAGCAAGCTTTTGGAAAATGTCTGTGGAACAAAGTCACATAAATTGAATCTTTCTCACTAATATTTTCATTTTACCAGTCAGATAACAGGAAAACACTGCATAAGTTCTTTGAACCATAACTAGCTCATTTTACTTTTTTATTTCAATGCATAAAAAGATATTAATTTCTACAAGAAATATTACTTATGTAGAAAAACAAGCTGTTCTTTTGCACAGGAATTTCAGCTTTTACTTGTGTGATGATGCCTACAATGAATCTAGTAATATCTTACTTAATGACCACCTCAAGTATTTTAAATATTTTAAGCCTCACACAAAAAGTCGTGAGTAGCCTTATCATTTCTGTTATCAGCTACTGCACTTACATGTCATGTTGTCTACATTATGCTGCTCTTCTCTGTAATTAAGATAACGATTTGCTACTGTTTTCATATACTGCAAGTAAGGGAGGAAAAATAAAGAACACCGCTAGGAAAAAAGAGTTTGAAGACTGCGTAAACTTTGGCTGTTCTGCACAGGTAAAGCCTGTAGGTGGTGCATCTGTTTCATGAAAAAAATATTCTGCAATGCAATAGAACAGTGGCCCCAAGGTTTAAACCTGTTTCAACATTTTATCAGTATGCTTTTCCCTTTCCAAAGTCATTTGCTACAGCACAGGGTGACTTTACTTATCTCCCTTCAAAAGTCTACCGTTGCTTTTGACTGAACCAATTGCGTTGACTTTTCCAATTCTTCTCCCATTTCAGGAGGCATTTCTTACGTCTCCTAACTGGAAGTCCTTGATGCATACAACTAGGTTATAGGACAGCTGTTTTGAAAACTGGTGAAAAAACCCACACCAACAGCTCATGTGCAAACAGAGGAATAGACTCACCTCTTTCTATAAACCAAGAACATCTATACACTGCTTTTTACAGTATTTTATCATTCTAATCATAATAAACTGACATGCAACATAATGGACAAACGTACTATGAGAAATTCTACCTGAGCTAGGTTTTCAATTCCACCCAGGCTGTGGAGCATCTCCTACGGGGAAAGAAAAAGAAAAAAAAAATTTCAGAATTACTTAAAATAAGTAGATAAATAAAAAAACAAGAGATTAAATTTTAAAGGTTCTTGAACTGGAGCTTTCCGTTTCCTTCACTAGCCACATTATGAGAATTTTACATATCTATATGATAAAGTCAAATACCGAGCCTAGGGCTCATGCAATGACCAAGCCACCTGTTATGGAGATTTACAATTCCTTTGTTAGGGTCAGCAACAACAGACATGACAAGAAATGTCAGAAATTGAGTAAGTAATGAAGTAATGGTGTAAAATCACTGTTGGAATCTGTTTATTTGCAATTCACATCTTCACATATAGAAATATAGATACATATATTTATGTGTGCATTAATAAGAACAAATGTTTTTACACACCAGAACCAACACAACTCATACACATGACACTTACATGCATCCCCTTATCCAAGCAAGAAACAATATTTTGACATGCTGGCCTGGTAGCATGGATCCCTTATTAACAATCTCAGGCAGAGTAATACTCTAAGAAAATGGATGGACAGAGCTTAAGTAACCCATTGCCTGTAAATGAAATATTCAAAACATAAACCAAATGCAATTTTAAAAGTGTTTAAACACTTAAATAAGGTAGTTTGAATCCGGATAAATTGACTAGACAATTAGTGAGCTACAACAACTGTTCAACACACCACACCATAGAACTTTTAATACCATTTATATTCAAACACAGTAGCAGCTATAAATAAATTTATTTCATTACATGAGCATTACCAGCCATCACTTATTATCACTGAACTGATGAGGGAAAGTACGTGCTTATCTCTAAAAATAAACTAACTGTGCTTTCATATAAACTTTTAGGGGTTGAATTGAGGCCCAACAGAGCAAAATAAGTGAGAAACCACACTTCAGTGGCAAACTTCAGTGCACAAAATACACTTACGCAAAAATATGGGTACTACAGAATTAAAAATAGCTATATTTAAAATATTCTTTTGAATTATCATAATCTATCGTGGCTTTTAAAAACTCTAATTCTATTATGCTGGGAATAAATTGTTATTTAGTTAAAATGTTCTTGAAATAGGATTGTATTTCCATATAGAATTTCCTCCTTTATATTTCTCTGTATGATTCTCCAGCATAAGACACGGCAGAAAACAGAAATCAGATTTGCAGAAAGCATCCAGGGGTAGAAATCCTGCATAACATACCAGTAATGGAATCATTATTCCCACTGTCTGTTGAAAGTATATATCCCCATTTCTCTATTTAAAATAAACCTAAAATTAGACAATTTTACCATTTGTTTGTTGTTGTTGTTGTTGTTGTTTTATTTGAGAGGACAGAATTTATTTGGATAAGTTTCTTGGAAACAGAAGAAGTGTATGGGTCATGGCAGTTCTATTCCCATTTCATCATTTGCAGTTGGGAATGATGCCAACAGCTAAAAATATTTCCATAAAAACAAACGTCTTACAAATAGATACTAACTCTCAGCCCTTTTATGCCATTACTCTGCCCAAAGTAATACGATTTTTCATTACGATTCCATAATTGGCCACTTCAGAACAGCACAAAACCTTCATGGAAAGAAAACAGCAACCATATACCTGCGTGCAGAATTTGTAGGTCAGATTATAAAGTGTCCTGAAGATATTACCATGGTGGACAGTCATTCCCTGAGCCTGGTTAACATTTGAGAGCCTCTTCTACTGCAGTTACATTTACAATACATTTTACTAGATACACCAAGGTATATTCAACTTATCTCCTACTAGTTTGTGCTTGTTTCATCAACCTTGCCTGGGAGCTTTCATTCTTAATACAAAAGGCTTGTTTTGCCATATCACTGTCACGAAGAACCACTAAAGAAAACCAGAATATAAGCCAAGTATGTCACAATGTATAAACAGAACTTGGGAAATCACAGTGTAAGCTATTCTTAGATTTTTGGCAAATGAAGCTGAGCCACTGACCTCCCACTGGTGAGTACTGAGTTCGCATGCAAAAAAGAGGTACCAGATTTACAAATTACTTAAATGATCTGTTTTAAAATCACTGCCATTGAGATAATCAAAGAAGAGATCCTCAGCTCCCTGGCTGGTTCTGAATAAAGGTCTAAGCAAACACTGTGATGCTTTTAGATTCCTCTGTAAACTCTAGTAGTTACACATTAGTACCTTTAAATGCTCTAGGATTCCTTCTTTAAACTTCTATACCACTTAAGGGTTTTTTTTTAGAAAATGCATTTCGGCTTTAAAAAGGAAAATACAATGCACTGCAAAGGAGTATCGTAAAAAAATCCTGGAAAATGCATCTTTTTTCCACCAAAAATATCTTTCTCTGACTCCTCTATTTTTTAAGGTCTTGTACTTTTTCCTCACATAAATAAGAGTAGCATAAGAAAAGGGATTACCCTTTCCAATCCTGTTATATGCAGAAATACAAATAAATACAAACAAGTGGCATCAACTCATCTGAATTTTATGGAAGACACTGCCCTCTCTCTATAAAGGCAACAGTCCATAAAATACAAATAGAACTAGTAAAACAAATTAGAAAAGACAATAATAGATTACAGACACCATACATAGATAACTGATCAGGAAACATAGCAGTTAGAATTTTGGTCATCCAAGATTTGTCATACACCCAGTCCTTCACTCTTCTGTCTCACTAACCCAAGCATTACTCCTCAAAGCCAATACACAAGTGGTTGTTTAAAATTGAGATTATGAAGAGAAGTGCTGCTGGTAGTTTCCACAGAGAGGTTTTTTTCTTGTAACAATATGAGATATTATCCATGCATCTTGCTTCTTCCTGGAAGGCAAGAAAGAGTGGCTCTCCTTCTTGGTTATGAATGTGTCTCATACACTGACCTGCAGGTAAGTCTGTTCTTAACAAAAGTCATATCTTGAAACAGCTGATGTTTGGGATGCTTGCTAAAATTTCTCTCATTCTTGTAGGTCACACTAATAACAAAGAAAAAAAAGAAAAACGGTGAATTGCAAATTACCTTGCCACGAGACTGGTTTACATTGCTACAACTTAACATTAGCAACAAAAACTAAGAAATGGCGTATCAGCAGTTACCACAGAATAACACAATTTCAGACTGCCAGACATTAACAGTCTGTCTCACGCAGAATTTGGGACAATCAGAATGGTATAACTTTTCCAAAGAAACTACCACTATTTAAAATAAGCTTATTAACTCTGACCAGGATACTCTGTTGAGTGGGAAAGTCTGAAACTTATAAAGGCAGGAACATAAACAGTTAGGTTTAAAAAGTTAAAAATATGTAATTCTCACCTCAAATACTGGATTAACATGAAAAGTACAAGTAACAGATATATGTAAAAATGCAAATGCCTTCAACAGCTCAACAAGGTGATACCCTTAGATACATAAAGATGTTCAGAGATATGAGAGTGTCATCAGCAGCTTTTTTAAAAATTATTTTTACCTAAATTTTTTAAGCTCAACAGCTTCTGTTGATTCTTGCCATTGACCATTGGAGTTTTGTTCATTTTGCCAAGTTCTTGTCACACTGGTTTGACTACTTTCAATATATATAGCTGGAAGCTAAGGAGGGAAGGAATAGTAGTCATGAGGCAAACATGGCATTTTAAATTTTATGAGAATATTATCAAGCAAAAGTACCTTTTCACAAATTCTGATTTGAACTTTGAACATAAAACTTGCCATTATAGAATACACACACCCCCTCTGCCAAACAAAACTGACGTGGTAGAAAACTGATGCAAAGCAAGACTGGAAAGCAAGTACAGAGAGGTAAGTAAAAGGTGAAGAATGGTGTCCTTTAAAATTTATGGCAAAGTTCAACAAAATCTGCAACACATGCTCATTATCTACACTTCTTACCTGTCCCAATTCCACAATTGCATAGCCTTCATATTCTTTTCAGGTTGTACAACTCACAGGTTTCAGCTTTCTGCTCAGAAGCAATTCCAGGCTTCTAACCAGGTAGAAAGTGCATAACTCCTATCTCACATGAATGAATCCTTTAGTCATTTTGTCATATCTTTTACAGAACTGAAAGGGAGAAAAAATGTTCTGTGATTCCAAAGCCTCACACCCATCATCATGTGTTGGTTTTCTTTGCTTCAAATGGCAAATACAAGCTTCACTAAATAAGTTGAGGTGAAGATTTGACTTTCTCCTGTAAGTTGGTATTTATGCCCTGGATATTTTTAGCTGAAGTGTTGTTCTTCAAAGACAAATTGTTTATGGTTAAAATGCTGATCTTATTTTATATTCTTTTACCACTCTCCCCCATGCTGTCACTCACACATCTTTAAGCCTACCTTCGTGTGACATTGTGAAAGGGCACAGAGGAAAACAAATCTGCTAGGCTACCTTATTATATGCAACAATAGCTGAATAAAACCTACTCAACATACAAAATAAAGCAATTTTTTCCTGTTAAAATAAAAAAATACTCTATAGAACGGGAAGAGGCTCAGTAGAGGCTCAGTTTCATTCTTTTACCCATTCTAAATGTGATTTCTCCCATACGGAGGGTCTAATGTTGCCAGAAAAAAAAGGGAAAAAAAAGACACAAGAAAAAAGACATCCATTACTCAGGATTTTGATAACATGTTTTAATCATCATGAAACACAATGTTCTAACCATATGCCAGAAATCATAATCACCATTAATTATAATCCTAAAGTGCATTTAAGAACAGTTATTGAAAAATACCTGTTGGTTTCTTGACTGAACACTTAAGAGAGACTGAAGTCTTCTTAGATCAGAATAATCCCTAGGAAAAAAGCACAATAGCATGTGTTAATAGTTACATAAAAGTATTTCCATAAGTGCAAAGAAGGTCAAGAAGCAACAATGCTACTGACAGAAAATAAAGTTTTCTAGCATTGCCTGGTGTCCACATTTTGCATACAGAAGAATTTACAGCTCCTCCAGAATGCCTTAAATCAACAAAGGTGTAAATAAACTTTGTGACCAGAGTAACAGTCGTCATGTTTATACTGCATTTCAAATTGAAGCATTCTGCTTTGGCAGCCAGTGCAAATTCCACACGAGTCCAGCTGAAGTTCAAAGTAAAACATCAGATACTATACCTCACAGAGATCCCAGGAGGCTTTTTGTCTGTTGCTTTTTCTGCGCTCTTGCATTTTTTGTCCTGATCAGGCATTGTGTATCACTACTATCATTATGGGGCTAAAAACTCATTTCCTTAAAAACAAAATACATACAAAGAATTATATCACTGCAGCAAAAGGAACATGTTTACTTACAGAACCAACTGATAGTGCTTTTAGAAAAAAAAACAGCTTTGCCATTTTCTCAGTATGAAACCTTGGGCTTATATTAGGATATCCTTTGAAATTCCAGATATTAATAAGAAAGCTATTAACCTAACATATAAAAACCTCGGTTTTCCAACACATGCATAGATAATACTGTCTTGCTCTTTCATGTATTTTTTATTAGGATTTTTCTTCTTCTTTCATTTTCTTGCCATTATTTCTCTTTGTGAATTGGCTGGTTATGTTACAGCAGTGCTTACAAGGTTGTCAACAACAAGCTGTTGTCCAGACAACAGAGAATATAATAGTTATATCATCCAAATAAACAAGTCAGATGAAGGGTAGAAAAAGGAGGTAGGTATATGACCAAAAAATGAGATGCATACAGTGAGTTAAGAGAGGTGATTCTCCCCCTGTACTCGACTCTCTTGAGAGCCCACTTGGAACACTGCATCCAGCTCTGGGGCCCCCATCAGAAGAACAACAGGGCACTGTTGGAGTGAGTCCAGAGGACAGCTACAAAGATCAGAGGGCTGAGCACCTCCCCTGTGCTGAGAGAAGCTTAGAGAGTTAGGGTTGTTCAGCGTGGAGAAAAGAAGGCTCCAGGGAATCTCAAGCAGAAACCCACTACATAAAGGGGCCTACAAAAGAGTTGGAGAGAGACTTTTTACATGGGCACATGGTGTTAGGACAAGGGATGAAGACTTTACACTAAAAGAAATCAGGTTTAGATTAGATATTAGGAGGAAATTCTTTACTGTGAGGGTGATGAGGCACTGGAACAGGTTGCCCAGAGAAGTTGTGGACATCCCTGGAAGGGTCCAAGGTCAGGTTGGATCAGGGGCTGTGATCAACCTGGTATATAGTGACAGGTTCCTCTGCCATGGCAGAGACTTGCAACTCAGTGATCTTAAGGTCTCTTCCAACTCAAACCATTCTATGAATCTATGATCACACAGTCTGCCAAAGAATAACAGAATTTTTAAGTAGTTTAGAATCTAGGTCTTCTGAATGCCTTATACCAAACCTACCTGCTTTCCTTGCAGTAGGGGACACAGCTTCTTTCCATAGATGAGCAGAGCTGTACGGCATGGCCCCATCAGGGCCATTACCACAAATTAAATCCCTGCAGACAAACATTCAGTCTGTAGGTCTGACATCCCACAAAGCCCTCAGCTACTCACTTCCACAGTACACAACATCTGTTCACTGAAAATCTTCTAAAGCCCTAGAAACATACAGAAAGACATGGAAAGAGAATATTCAAAAGAAATCTCTTGCTGCAACAAAAGCAACTATATTTATGTTGATCCTTCTCTGAGTGAAAAATAAAAGAATGGTCAGGCACAGGCTGGGGCTGTAGAATTATCCTAGAGAATTACATACAGCTGTGGCATATTGGTAGAGCACTTTCAATTTAAAAAACAAGGATATAATAGCACTCTCTGATCCTTTCTGCCTATTTTACTGTTCAATAACATGGATTGTTTGGATGTTCCCTTTGGTGTGTCTTTAACAGGATTTTCTGTATCAGACCTGATGGCCTCCTTTTGTTGCTGTGCAGCATAGAATTACTCTGCTACTGATTTTTATTTCTCCTCCTCATAAAGGCAAAGAAGAAGAAGAAAACTGGACATGAAACAAAAGCATTGTAAACTACCAGAAGCTGCTCCTTCCCAAATGAACATCAGAGTCATTTTTCCAATTACACAATCTCGCACCACAGAACTACCCAAAATGCAACTGTTGACAGAATGAACTCATGCACTGTATTAAATCCCTCTCAGAAGTGGCCTGTAAGCCCAGTTCATCCATGTCTAGTCTTTTAAAGAAGCCTTTATCCTACCACAGGGAATCATTCATCTGGATCCACAAGAAACTTCTCTGCTCTCTTCCATGCATCTGCTCAAGAATGTTACTAAAAAACAGCTCAGAACACTTCTGTGACACCAGTTATTACCAGGGAATGAATATAAACAGGATTTGTTCTACCACTCAGCAGACAAAACCACTGAGTTCAGACTAAACTGAATGCAGTTAGCTCAAAACATTTTCTTTGCTTTAAGAGTATTAAGAGAAGCCATGTACATTGCTAAGGACATTAAGAATCCTCTTGAGTAAGCATTTCCAGGTATTGTTTCAGCTATATTCTTATATCATCTCCCCAACACCCTGTCCATTTGGGATATTACTGAGACATGACACGATGCAATAAGCACCTCACATTTGCACAGTAGGAAATACTGTGAAATTCACAGATTGCCTATTTGACCATGAGTATATGTGCACAAAGGACAGATTTCAACCAATTAAAGAACAATCAAACTACACACAAATAACTTGTCCATGAGCAAACAGACTTACACCTTAAAATTTTCAGCATCCTGTGAAATCCTTGGGTTAAATCTCTAAACTGCAAACAGCAGGATTTCCAATATGGCTAGGTTTTAATCCACAATTGTTAGGTCTTTGTGATTATTTAGAATATTTTACGACTCTACCAACCTTGCCATTCCAATGCTTTTGCTGTTTGCTCTACCTTGGTAAAAATGAATTCAAGTAATAGATGACTAATATTTTAGAGGTTTGTTGCCATTACAGATCCAGAAGTCCCTGTGCAAAACTGAACCTGATAAATATCAAGCCAAATTCCCTTCACTGCTGCTAAGAATGAAGGGACACTGGTCACTCAAGGATACAGTCCTCACCCAGCTCTAAGGACTCACCCTGATGTTACATCTCTGTTTCCTAGAGGCCAACAAGTCAGCAGAGGTCAGTAAGCCCTTCAAGGAAGAGGCCAGCTCTGGCCACAAACTGACCCTGCACTGACCTCTAGATTGCCAGCCCAGCATTATCTCAGATGCACAGCTCACTGGATTGGGAAACCTGATTCAGGTTACAAATAATCTCTCCTACTTTAGTCCTGATTACCTTGTCTCCAAAGTACTTCTACTGTACGAGGGTAGGGACAACATGCAGAAAGGAGGATCTATCCATGCAGCTTAGAGTGTTATGCCCTTCACCTTACCACAGAGATTAAACTAATTAATTAACAGCCAGCTGCCAGTCAAAATGGCTTTCCCCTTCCCTCAGCAATTCTTCTCTATTTCTTCAGATGATCTGACCCAAATCTGAGCCAGCTTAGAGAGCTAAACACACAGAAAAGAATACACTTCCGTTTATGTTGTTACTTTCCTACCAGTTTAGCTCACTGTTACAGTGGCCTGATGAGTGTCTCCGCTGACAGGGCAGGAATGCACAGGTGAAAATCGAGAGAGAAGAGCAGAAAGCCCCTTTAATCAGTAGCCAGTCATGAAATCAGGTAGGCATATTAGCACCATGTCCTGAGTGAGGGGTAGACAGACAGAAACAACTCCATTTTTCTTCTATAAGCCAGAAACCTGAGAGAAAACAGACATTAATATTCCCTTACTTATTCTCATTGTTATTTGAATTTCTTGAAGTCACCAAGTAAGTTCCCATTCCATGTCTTTTCTTTACTCGTGCCAGCAGAAATTTCCATGGAGCCAGGCTATTCACTGTCCTCATAACTATCCCCCTGCTATTACACCAGCTACGAGGAATGTGCAAGAAACACACCAAACAACACTCACTTAGGTGTGCCAGATAAAAACTGAAATCAGACAACTCTTCTAAAGAACAGAGACACATTAAAAGAAAAATGTCTTTACTGCACAGTCTCATTTAGTTCCATTTAAGACAATGAAATTAGAGCAATAGTAATGCATTCATTTTAATTGGGGATAATTACATTTAATTAGTTATGTTGATTCAATTACATAGGAAGAGAGATGTCTTCTGACGGCACCGGAATGCAGGATAGGACAACAAATGCTCCAAGGACCCTGTCAGAAATGAAAGAATCCACATGATGAGAAACAGGAGACAACAGAATTATCCCAGACTTGATCCGTGGCCCAGTCTAGTATCTGTCCCAGATGACATAAGCACATAAGCTTCAGAAGGTAGAAACAAGCGCCTAAATAAACAAATCCACAAAGAAGTGTTGGAGGATAAACCTACCCCCACCAACCACAGTGTAATGGTCTCTTCAACAAGATCTCACATTTCCTTATAATCCTTAGTAGCAATAACTACCAGATATGGATAGTTTGCAAGCCAACTAGTTGCTACATTTTCCCTTGAACTCCTTTCTTAATCACTGCAGTAGCCGAATTCCACTGTCTAATCATACACAGGATAACAGGCTTAAGGTGGATAAAGAAGCAGTTGATATGTTGGCTTTAATAAGACTTTTGATGCTGTTGCTCGATGGGAGAGTATCTAATACCCTATCTAATACTGTAAGCTGGGTCAGATGAAGGTCAGGTGAAAATTCACTCCTTAGAAGAGCAATTAAAAATATATTATTGTCAAAACAGAAATGGATTTCCAACTGGTCAAAATGCTGGCAAAGGAAGCACCAAAGCTGACACAAAATTCCCAAAAGGTACTTTTCCTTATCCAGTCTGATGGAAAAAAAGGGAATTCTGGCAGGCCTTCCCTCTTGTTCTCAAAGAGCACGTCAGTCATAATAGGTCCCCACCAGTGATAGCCTTTGTCTAGGAAATTGCACTGAAGAGCCCACACAGACAATGTTTGAAGAATATTTCTTTCATTTTATTAACCAAATCAATATTGAAATCTATGTGTTTGCTATACACTAAAACTTCCACATGCATATATGTGTCTCAATCTTTCCTTAATAGCTTCTTTGGAGATACTCTAAAGGATAATTAGGGTAAGGTTCCTGTTTTCCTGACAAATGAAAACATTCAAGCTATTGCTGTTTTGGGGTTGGGGTTTTTTGCCTTTTCTTTTGTTTTCCCTCTGTACCACCCCATTCCATAAATGGCCAGGCCTATTCTCAGAGTTCTGGATCCACCAAATGTCAGTCTCTGGGCTAATTCCCAGAAGACAACTTTTTTCTGTAGAGTTCGCCTAAACCCACTCAGTTAAAATGCAGTTCACATATGTAAGAAAAACAACAAACAAACAAACAAACCCCAAAAAAACAAAACCAAAAAAACCCCCAAAACCAAAAAAAACCCAAACCAAAACAAACAAAAAAACCTAGGGGATTTCTGAGGTCTAGTGAGCAGTTCAGAATCAACTCGAGAATAACAAGTAGCTCTCTGAAGTTCACCCTCTCTGCCCTCGCTACCAAGCAGACCTTTATAGGGAATTATACCGCTATTACTTAGAGCCTCTGGGAATCATGAGATCGTTCAATGCCTACTGGAAGCTCCGAGCTGGTGACGGTGCAGGGCTGTGGAGCACGAATGGGAGGAGGATGGGGACATGGCATCACCTTCCCTATCCTTCCCTGCCCTGACTCGGCTGGCCCCTCCCTTGCCTTGCGTTTCCCTGTGTTCCCGTCCCTCCCTCCGGTCCCCGCGGCGCCTCAGCGGCTCCCCCAAAGCCCTGTCCCACTCGCGCCGCTCCGCCGTCCGGCCCGGCCACGGCGACGCTCCCTCTGCGGGACGGCTCAGCCAATCGCCTCCCCTCTTCTTGGCCCGCCGGCCAATCGCGAGCCGCCGTGCTGCACCGTGCCGGAGTTCCCTGGCGACCTGTTCCGCCCGGCGCTGTTGCTATGGGAACGGGGACGCCCGGGCCGGGCCCGCCCCGCGGGGTCCCACCCCAGCACTTCCGGCCCGGGTCCGCGGCAATGAAAACAGAAGTGGCCTGAATGGAGTCCAGGAGATTGTTTATTGCTTTTACCAACTTTCTGAAACGTTACAAAATATAATTTTATTCTAGCAGTAATTAAAACAACACAAAGGCTGAATCTTTCACATTAAAGACAAGTCTGAGAGTTGTGTTTTCTGTATAAACTGAATATTGATTCTACAGTTGGAATAATGTTTTCATTTGCTTTGGATTTGTTTATAAAGTAAGAAAACGCCACTGTAATTAGAAAAGCAGTCATAAAAAATTCGAACCATACAGTATGTAATCACATTTCAAATAAAGAGTATTAAAATCAAAACTGCAGTTCAGCTGCAGAAGCTGAACCTGGAAGACACCTTTGCACAGGAGCATCAGCAACAATAGAAAGGAAAATACTAGAAATGTGTCTTTCCAATAAAATCATTTAGAAAAGTATCCATTTTCAAACTCATTCATTATTCCAAATAAATGTCAACAGATACTAAATTCATTATGAAAGTGTCTTTAGATAAAGTTCAATGCCAACTACAAAGTCCTATAAGTTTTCACTAAAAACATTATAAAATAAAACTGACAAACTTACTGAGCAATTTGCTTTATTTATAGCACTACACTTAGGCTGACTCAAAGCTGTGTGCATCTATAGTCTTAATATTTGCCATAAAATAAATTACTGTTGGTATAAACAATGTATTTCCCACATTTTACTGTACTTGATAATTTTGTCCTAGATGAGTAATTAAAACATTACTAATCATAAGAATGCAAAAAGAAAACTAAGCGCGCTGTGGTGCTCGCCTGACAGATTACGTTTGTGAACTGAGAGTCATGAACCATTTAGTTTATGATTTACACAACCTATGTACAAGACAAACCCTTTAGAGCGGTGCAGGCTCTGTGACGTGACACCCACTTGTTACAGAGATATTTTACAGCCTGTCGAACCTGCCTTTGCAAAGGGCATGAATTAGGAAGTGACCGTATAAAGACAGAGATGCAGGTGAAGCAAATGATAACTTGCAGGAGAACTTCCATTATATGCAGAAAAAAATGACACTTGGTTGAAACGGATCCCAAACCATTAGGGCACCAAGTTCTACCCTGACAGGTTTCATGATGACAAACTTGGCAATTTGGAACATTTCACGGAACAACCGAATAAAATATTATGTTACAGCTGCAAAATTCATCTAGGAGGAAACTGTCATGAACTTGGGCATATGTAAACAGAATGAAAAATATGTCACTGTAATACATATGAAAATAGTAAGAATGAGTTTTCTAGAATATAATTTAAACATAAAACTGCATTTTAAGTGATACATTTTAGATGATAATTTAAATGGAGTGGTCAAAATTAAGACCTACATTTCATGTAAACATTCATATTTATAAATAAATTAGAAAAAAAAAGAAACAAGGAAAAAGAAGGAAAAAAAAAAAAGGGACTTCCTGAGGTGGCTCTGCAGCCAGGTACACAGTAGCACTAAGCTCCATTCCAGGAAACCAAGGCATCTATAAAAAGTGCAGGGTTGTTTATTTTCCTCTAACTGTTGGAATGGAAATCCGTTGGTGTAGTTTTTACAGGGCTTAAGCCCTATTAAAAAACAAAAACAAAAACAAAAAAACAGTGCACAGCAATTATCACTGCTCTTTTGCATTCATTAAGGCAAAACATGTATCTACATACAATAAACTACATCCTTAGCAGTTTTATTTTAATACTATGTGTGACTTTAAAGCAGAAAAGGTGTAAAATGAGTAGTGAATCACTTAACCATACATTAGCAACAGGGATTTATGCACTTAATACCAGATCTTCTCCTGTTCATATGGGAAGAAAGTGCAACTATAACTATTGCCCAAGAACACTGGAACTAAAGGTCACTGTAAACTGGTTTGCCAAGTCATGGTATTTCTGGCACTGATTAAAATATCTACACAAATAAATACTGTGATTAGACTTGTGGGGCTTTGGTTTTGTTTCCTTTCAACTTTACTTGAGATATACCCACTTCCCGTAATTATGACCAAACCTGAACCCTTCTGAAGTAGAAGCCAAATACAAGGTGTGCAGCACCATGGAATCCTGCTTTCCAGCATTAAAGAGTTAGATATCCAAGAGGCTTCTAGTAATTTTTTGAATCTTTGGAAATGGTTGCAGGACTGCAAATTCAAAGTGTAAAATACTACTGGGAGGACAAATGTACTGTGCTGTGGATGATGCTACATAAAATGCTCAAAATATTGCTTCCCTCCTTGATTCAGAGCAAGAGGTACTTAGCAGTCAACTACTGACATGCAGATGGTGTTGTCTGGGGGGTTTTCAAATATTGTAGAAAGTTTTGAGAAACCACCTGCTGTAGTTCCACTGTTATCTCAGTTTGATCAGAGGGAAAACATGGGTTATTTTCTGAAAGAGCACGAAGTCAAACTAAAGCACAAGCTACCCTATTATCTAAGAATGCAGGTCATTACACAGTATTGGTTAAACTGGTAATGCAGACCTCACTTGCTTTGCCACTGGCCTGAGCCTGTTATAACAGTTTGGATACCATTATTCATATTGCTGTACACTACGATTTCCTTTCTTTAAACTGTCTTCCCAGAATTCAGTCAAACAGAAAAAGGAAAGAAAAAAAGAAGTTAAATTACTGCATTACATTTAAAGGGAACAGTAACAGTTCATGTAACATAAATACTATTTTTAAATGTTTCTATTTATTCCCACTGATTGCTTCATTTTTGTAACATACAATTACCTTCTCTACAGGTGACACTTGGCTGAAGAGTACCAAATTTCCACCTCAAATGGTATTTTCAGCTTAAGTCTGCCCTCCTCCAGAATCAGCTCCTTTTGCAATTGTTGAGAATTTTATCACTTGGTCCATGGTAAAACTCCCAACTCTGCCAAAAGCAGAATTAAGCAAAGAGCATCTTCTAATACTAATTGAGCACAGATTCTAATTAAAGCCATTGCAATGCATCCAGAAAGGGCTAGTGGCAGTTCAGAATGTAAAGAGTTAATGCTGGAAATTAAAGCCAAAAAAAAACCCCTAAGGCATAAGGCAAAAAAATATAAAGAATGGAAACTGCGCAGGTAAGTGATCAAGATTTTCATTTATATATAAAATTCTCATTATTTCAAATATTATAATGCTAAACACTAGAACTTGAAAATGTAAGTACAATAAATGCACTGACTGCATCTTTATCAGTGGAGTCCCCAAAAAATCCCATTTACTTTAATAAATGAATATTTATTTTTTCAATTCATCTTACATGATAAAAATTTATACTAGTTAAAATAAATAAAGTGTTTAAAAATAAGTTGGTGTGCTATCATATATGCCCTTTACAATGGAAAGGATCAGAACTGTACATACAAATACCACAAGCAATTCGTAATCCATAAAATAATACTGATCATAAACCTATTCCAGAATTGAACTACAGCTAGTTTAACCAAATACACAACAAATTTAAAAATTTATTAACCAAGACATATATTTGATGAAAATATGAAAGACTCTAAAATCTTGTGGCTGAGTAAATCAGATGCTGAAAATCTATGGGAAAAAACGTAAGCAAAAACAGGAAGAAAAGTATTCAAGAGTACTGACGTGGTAAGTACTTAGAACTTCCTATAGACCAGTTGCTGCCTGTAAATCCAATTTATATTGTGTAAACATGAAGTGTCCAGAATGGCAAATACGGACTTGGGGCTGTAACTACTGCACTCATACTGCTACTGGGCCGTAATAAAAACTCAAGAGAATTCAGAAAAACAAAGAAAGCAGCACACCAGGGTATTTAGATACATTTTAAGGCTTAACTAACCACCTGACTTAGGGCTCTAGGCCACTTGTGTAGACTAGGAGAAACAGAATCCAGAAAACACTAGCACGGAGTGGAGACATAAAACACAGTAGTTCTTGTCAACAGCACATTAACATTTGTTCTATGAAACCACAAAAAAGTATACCCTGCAAAAACAAGCACTAATTGCCTGTATGGAAAACAAAACTTCTGTAGCACACATTATAAACAGAGGTATTGCAAAATTTTAAGCAATGTGGACCAGTAATCATCAGCAAAAGCTGATGTAACTTTTATGCACATATTGATTATTGAAAATAATAAGCATTCATTACAGTCTTCCTATTTAAAAATGAAAATAAAATTTCCAATAAAATAAATAGCCGAAGTGTGATTACCACTCATCTTATTTGTTGAGATAATCTTCGCATTACGCAAGCGTATCTACAGTGCCCTAAACAATGTCGGAAATTAAATATATGTTGCTTCTTAAATTGGAAATCACACTTCCATGGTATAATATCCTACAGTGACATATATACACACACAAATACACACAATTCCCATTGGTTCCATTCTATAAAGATGTTTCAGCATCCACATAGCTCACAGCACGTGAATTTTCCACTTCTATTTTCACACTTTCTGGTTTTTCAGGGCTGTTTGAAAACAAAGAAGAAAATGTAAGGTTTGGCTCACTTTAGGAAAGGCTAAATTTTCAACATTTTATACTTCACAATGAACACTGAAAGGATCTATATAAGGATGCTTCTATGATGAGGCATTTCTATTACATTTTAGTAACTGTTAAATATTGACAGGAACAATACAAACTTTAAAGAGAGAAAACACCAATATCTCATTCATAAGTACCATATCCAATTCCACTGCTTTTATTGATTTGAAACTGTTCATGCAAAACATCTTTAAAAACAAACAAACCCCCAACACAGCCTGCAAAACTGTCTAGGTAAAAATACTCAAGAATACATAACAAGCAATATTACTTATATTTCTTTATTCTTGGGCATGGAAACCATCTGCTCACAAGAATGGGAGAACATTTCAGTCTGTTCAAAAGGGGAAACCACACTTCCAACAACAGCAGAGGACAGTAAGACAGTTGTGTAAGTGTCCATTCAAGTGAAGGAGAAGACCCTAAACACGAGTGGCACCTGAAGAACTGACACTCTTAGGGACACAGACACTGAACAGTGCCTGACTAGAAGACAATATGGAAGTCCCAAGGTAGTTTCAAGTCAGCAGAAGATGAAAAGGAACAGTATAAGAGGGAGGATGAATTTCAAAAGAGATGACACATCTGTTGAGTTGCTCTTTAAGGAAAAAAATATATTTGAAATTCATGCAAAGAGAAAAATTCTGGGTCTCCTTAGAAAATACAAGTATGCTCGGACTCCACAGAGTCTGTGAACTACAACAGATGGTTGAAAAGGCAATCTGTATCAACTCAGAAAAGGCAAAACAAATTAGAAATTTATCTTTTTTAAAATATATGATTTTTGATAAATCATGCTAACCCATACAACATGTCATCTGGAATTATAAAAGACATACTTCCTTCGAACTGCATTAGTATTTGAATATAAGTCTGAAAGTAGCAGTGCCTACAGAACCATTTATACCATAGCACTAAACATCTGTCTGTATCACCAGATTAAGACAGTTACACAGAAAAACCTTAGTAGAACTGAAATGGGTAATTTACTGGGAATTACTTTTGACTGACCAGTAGTGACATCTCCAAATCTCAATAGGATGCAAAGAAAGTGTAGCAAACAGCAACCACTTGAGTTAAGGTTCAAGAAGTCTGCCTTTCAACATTTTCCAGATTAATGCAATATCAGATTGCCTGTTAAAAAGCCATTTTCTGGCAGCAGTGATTTTTATTTTCCTTTTGTAGTTTTAGTTCCCTACCAAGATGGAATTTTTATTGTATTAAAGCTCAAGCAGGGTATGTTATGGAATCAAAGGGAAATGTCTTATAGCAAAACATAACAAATAGATGGAATAATGAATACAAAGCTAAGTAGAACAAAAAACCACTGCAAACTGGTCAGAAGCCTGATTTGCTAGTATTGCGTATAATTCCATACTAACTTAACCTACTCAGGAAACAGGAAACTGACAGATGAAATTGTACTAACTTATAACTGCCTGAAAACCAAATCCAAACATCTTAGTTCTTCTGGGAAAAGAAATAAATACAGGCCTGTATCTCTTCAAGCCTTATACACCCAATGGCTATCAGACAATGCACTAGAATCATCCACAAATTCTGTAATAGGTTTCTGAGAATTTAGCAAGAAAGAAAAAAAAACCAATTAAATAAGGAGGGTATACTGACACACATGCTCTGTTATCTCTTTAATGCCTCTATTATCTGTCTTCTTGATGGTCTCACTCATGTAGTACTCAAGTTTTTGAAATGTTCTAATAAACATGTGTTTAACATTTTAAAAAATGTTTAAACCACACAGCCTAGACATTCACATGGTGCCTGCACTAATGAGTGTCTTAAGCTTTTCCTCTTACAATACAGCTCAAAGCTCTTTCTCTGTCTCCTTCACCCTTGGTTGACCTGCTGTCTGGCCAAAACAAAGCATATTTCCATGCCAAGTTTGGAGCAATGCACATAGTGAATAGACAGATGGTATACAAGTGCTAAGTCACTACTAGTGTTTCCAACAGTACCTGAGATGGCTTGGACAGAGCCATGAACAGAGTAGGAACACTCCAGCCTTGGACAGGGTATGAACACTCTGTCCTCATCATGAACACTTTCACCGAGATGTAATTTTATACAAAACCTGACAACTTTGTATCTCTGAATATGTCTTCCTCTGACAGAATTGGCTGAAAGGGATCAACCAATAGAAGATGCATATAATAGACAACAGGATTGCTTAAGTTTAGTTTTCTGAGGCTAACATGCCCATTCTCCCCTTTCCTACATGAAAAACTACTAAGCAATAGCTGTATGGATGTGGAGCAGTCCACAGATACCAGTGCACAGATACCAGTCACAAGCCTTTCAAAAAGTTGGGGATATTCCACATAAATCATGTTTTGGCTTGTTTCCTTTGACAGATTCAGCGAGACAGGGAAGAAACTAGAATAGAATAGCAGAATGATTCATCACACACAGACTTTGGTCTTTGGCAGGGAACTCATGGAGAAAAAAGGCTACTGGCCAGCACAGAAGATGCACATGAGCTTACAAGGAATGTTCAAAGCACTGAGGACTCGTGATCTGTCCATGTACTTCATCCAAGTCTATTTCATATTCAGTGAGGATAGTGTTTGAGACAGGTTTGATTTTTAGATAATAAAAATGAGTTGAGGAAAACCAATCCAAGCAACCCACCCACTGACAAAAACATAGGGCAGATCCTAGGGCAGCACAAAGCAACAATGAAAGTGCTGGACTTACCTTTTATTCTTAGTGGAATTTGTATTATTGAGGATCAAACCACTCCCATGCTCATGTATATTCTAGTATTTAGAAACCCTAAGCTCACCTGAGTAGTAAACACTTGTATTAAGCAAATAAATAGTAATTTAAAAATTACTATTTAAAATAATACATTTAATAAAATAGTAATAAAAGAATTCCTTATAGAAACTGATAAACTTCAGAGTAAAGAAGAAAAATTAAGCTCGAATTCAAGTTCTTCTAAAGTAGTAAGTCAGTAACTCAGATTTATAAACCACATAAACTCAGTTTTTTGAGATACATTTCAATAAAT
This sequence comes from Picathartes gymnocephalus, assembly GCA_013390045.1. Taxonomy (NCBI): domain Eukaryota; kingdom Metazoa; phylum Chordata; class Aves; order Passeriformes; family Picathartidae; genus Picathartes; species Picathartes gymnocephalus. Next base: position 44,957 of record WEKY01038425.1, read on the forward strand.
ACAAGTACAGCTGCTAAACACAAGACGATAGTTAGAAAAGGTGTGAGTAATTATAGCTACCTCAGGTTAGCTCTGGTTACTTTGGCATTCTCAGTACTCATGGCAAGAGCCTTCCACTGTGCAGTTTTGGCCATTTCGTCTGATATGTTTACAACTGAGGGATCAGTGCTGAAGAACAAACATACTTTCTGGTTAGTAATCAATTCCTTGCAACACTATTATACTTACTGTCACTCATCATTTACATCAGTTGTGCCTTCTTTGAATATTTACACAGCCACAAGTTGAATTCATCTCTTAAAAGCATACTTCAATAAAAACCTGAAAACTCATCTCACTAGCACTACCACAATTACATAGCATCTCAAAACAGTTCTTCACGTAGATACCAGTAAGATATCGAGAATAATTGAGAGGTAACCCATACATAACTTGAGAAAATTATTTTGCATGCCCAGAAATAATGGATTGAATCACACTATGGTGCTAAGGCTTTCATGAATCAGTTACTTTAAATGGCTTCTAGGAAATAACTAAGGGCAAAAGAACAAAGGTTAATAAAATTTCAAAAATTCAGGTGAGATTTGAAACTATTAAAAATCTAGAAATTCCAATTATCTGGACAGATTAGAAGGGTTTTTTTTCCTCCAAAGTCTTATTAGGTATTTTGCAAAGTTCTTTTGCCAGACCATGCCTCCTCTAAAGTGCTGCAGAAGATAAGTTTACCCTCAGAGATGGTAAGTTTTTAAAGCCTATTTCCACTTTTGTCCTCCACAGTTACATGTACAGCAGACTTAGGTGTTGCCTAAAGGTCTGTTTTCTGTTCTGTTCCATATTTAAGCTTCAGAATCTACCCTAGGTCATCTCTAAGTTTTTCAAATGTCAGAAAAAACTTTTAAAGCCATTTTTCCTCAGGGATCCCCACAAGATATATAAGGCACCAGAATACATACAAAGCGCATACACACAGTTGATGAAATCACAGTTCTACTGTGAAAGCAATTAGCAACTCAAATTTTTTTTAAAAAAGTTTTAGCATTTTCATTTGAGTTGCGTAAGTCTGATTAAGCCTGCTCTCAGAATAGAGCATTCAGCGGGAATATCTGTCTAATCCAAATTTCTGCCTGTTCCCAACTCTCATCAGGGTATACCTGGTACTACCCTAGATCCATAGGAAGGCCGATTTTTAACCTAGGAACCCTTATTATTAGCAAGGAAAAGAAAACCTGTAAGCTATTTATCTGTCACATCTTCAGGTTGTGTTGGAACAGTTGAGAATACCTGACAACTCAGCTAAATATAACCCCAGTAAGGGAGACACCAACTGAGACAAAATGCCTACCAAAGCTGAAAGAATTTCCATGACTGAAATTCTAGTACTTCCCTTTCTGGAAGAGAACCTATTCCTACATTTATGTTCAGAAAATAACTCTTTAAAGTAAAAATGGTTGCCTGTAAAACAGATTTTTTGTACTACAGAAATTTTAATTTTAGCCCTCGCTTAGGTAAACCAAAGAATTACACAGACAGATTTCTTCTGAAAAATCCAAGTGGCTGGTAAACACATGGCTCAACTGATGCTATTAGTTGCTTAATGCTCAGTATTTCATGCACAGCAGCACACAAATATTCCATAGAAACTGACCAAGGATGCTTCTTCACCTTTAGTACAGCTGGTCGAAATTGAGTCATCTGATCTGTTCAAGACGGTCATGTAAATTTATAATTAAGATGCAGTTTTAAAGAACAATGCAATATAAAAATACTCATGTAGCACCATGAGATAGATCTTCATATTTCCTAATCATGGCTAAGTCACAAGCTTGGGGAAAAAAATTATTTCAACTCATATACAACCAACTTAATATAAAGCAAATTACAGCATCTGATTATAGAACTTTTAACAGACACACTATTTTATACCTGTATTTCAGGTTTTTTACAGGAAAATCCAGATTTGCTTCTCCATATGCAAGGTGTACACTGTCATTGTCTGAAAACATTCTCTCTGCTTCCTGTAAATTCCAAGTAAGAAGTCTGTAAAATTACTCACACAGCACAAACCACAGTAGTATCTCAAGCTGACAGTTATTCCATAGGGGTAAGAGGCACTTCTGTGTAGGTACCCAAGTTAAATGCAGGATATAGAGCTTATGACCTTTCCTTTTAGAAGTGTTTTATTAAGGCAGGGGACATGGGAGACTGGGGAAGGAGGGTGTTATAAGCTTCCCAAGGAATTCAGCTGGGTTGTGTACAGCAAGGCAGGACTTTCATGGAGAAGTTACAGAAGCTATACTACTGTATTATTGGTAACTAGCAGTTGTGCTTAATGACAGCTCCACAAACACACATGAGCAAAGTGTCCCTGATATTATGAACGGTTTTGTGACTAATTTAAAGCAGAATAAAGCAACCCTACTCCACCACTCCCCTCTCCCTCTCTCTCTTTTTCTCCATTTTTTCTCCTTAGCTGATGAAAGACAAAAACCTCAATATTTTTGTGCTAACAACTGCTTCCTTCCACTTTGCTTGCTAATTGCCATCACAAATAAGAATCATAGTTCATAACAGCATAACTGAAACAGTGATTTAATTCCTTAACCACCAGCAATGGTGAAGAATTTCAAAATGTGTATCTGGTATATAAGGTCATATACTCACGTCACATGAAATTCTTTTAAATTACATTATTTCCTAGTATGTTGAGTTTGATTGTTTTCACACTTACTTCTTTCTCTTTTATCTTTTTGTCATCTTCTGTCTTCTTTTTACTTTCTGGCATAAGATCATCAAGCCAGCTAAGCTCTCTTTTGGTGAAACATAAATCCATGAGCTTGCGAATGAACACTAATGCTAGAACCTAAAGGAAACCATAGACAAAACACTTTATATTAAACTACTCAAATAAAGAAAAATGTACACACATTTCAAGTACACTCAGAATCTGTAGCTGAAGCCCTTTTGTCTAGTACTAGATTTTATCTTACCCCAAAGATAAACCATTTCCACTTTCAATAGCTATTCACAACTGAGTTTCTTATTTTCAGGAAATAAGAAGTCTTTGTGTTTTCAAAGTGAACAGCTTGTACTACAGGGGTTTTTTTGTTTCTTTCCCACTCCCTTCTTTCTTAAGGCAGCAAACATCTTCTGAAGAGCTCCTGAATAATACATGTAGTCTTGTACAAAAACTATTAACTGGCAAGCCAGAAAACTTACCATCATAGGGAAAACAACAGCAGCTGCAGAGGCTTTAATCACCCACAACAGAACTAGACATGTGAGCTGAACAACTGTAAAAATATGGACCTTCCAGAGTGGCACATAACGTAGATAAATCAGGTCAGGTTGATGTTTGGCGGGCATTCCAAACAGTTTTATACGGTCAAAAAACTGCATGGAAAATAAAATCATTCTTCAGTTAATTATATTCTGCCTCTCCAGAAGAAAACAAACATTTTTAGGGGACTACAGAAATATAAGCTAATCCCAAATAAAATACTAATGGAGGACACTGAACATTCAGGTGGGTAGAACTGGGGGCTGTTTTGCTGGCATTGTCTCCTCCTCTCACTAATAATAAAATATTCCATACTATTTCAGAAAATTTGTTTCTTAGCTACACTGCTGAAAGAATAAATAAAAAAGACCTGACAAGTGAAGATACAATACTGTAAGAACAAATACCTGAACATGACATTCAGGAAATTATCCTACATGCTATTCAGACAATATGGGATAACTTTATTGTGGCTCACATAACGCAGGGTGTTCCAGTTTCATTTTCATTCAGTGTTAAAAAAAAGCAAGCTGCTCATTAAAATCAGACTTTACCTGAATGCCTTTTAATGAAGATACTCCCATGTAAAGAAAGACACCATACAAAACTGGCATTGGAATAAACTGGGGA
>WEKY01038426.1:0-10893 GCA_013390045.1 Picathartes gymnocephalus
CCCTCCAAATTCCTTCCCATCTCCCACTTAACCAACCCAAAACTCTCCAAAAAACCCCCCAGGCCAGCCTGACCCCGGAACTCCATGCTGGCAGCATCCTCCAGCAGCTCCTCCTTCATGCTGCCCAGGGTGTCCACGATCATCTCCTTCATCTCCTCCTGCTTGCGGTTGGCGATGCCCATCAGCGACTCGTAGAGCTCGTTCTCCTTCCTGCGCGTGTACTCCAGCCTCTTGGGGGTGATCTGCAGGTCCCTCTGCATGTCGAAGGCCTGGTTGATGAAGACGTTCAGGCAGCCGCTGTGCAGCTCGCTCAGCCTCGTGGCCGCCTCCAGCAGCCGCTCCTGCAGCAGCCGCCTGGAGAAGGCGCCCAGCAGCCGCAGCTTCTCCGGCGGCTCCGCCAGCACCGAGGATCCGGCACCGCCGCCGCAGCCCGAGGGGCTCAGGTAGCCCAGATCCAGCAGCTGCTGCCGCAGGAGGGATTTGTCCCCGTCGGGTTCCTCGCCGCCCGGCTCGGGGGCTCGAAGGAAGAAGATGGGCAGGGAGAATTTGTCCTTGATCTCCCCGAGTTCCGTCAGGTCCGACGGCGACAGCCGGGGTTGGCCGATGGCGAAGGTGACCACGGGCAGGGCCTGGCTCGCCAACTCGGCCAGGGTGGCCTCGGCCGACTGGAAGGAGCGGCAGGGAGCCACCACGATGTCGGCTTCCTGCGGGAAATACACAAGGAGGTGGCTCGGAGCGGGTTTTTTCCGGGGGGAAAAATGCTTTGGAATTCAGGCGTAAAGCGAAAAAACGGGATTCTTCAAAGCAGGTCTGGAGTCTCACCTGAGGGTGAGATAAATTCCTTGTTTTGGATCAAATCCTTGGAGTTTTAGCCCAGTTTAGGACAAGGCTGATCCCTGGACAACTCCAAATTCTTTACTTTGGATCAAATCCTTGCAGTTTTAGTTCAGTTTAGGACAAGAGGCTCATCCCTGGTTCCTCATTTTGGACCAAATCCTTGGAGTTTTAGCCCAGTTTAGAACAAGGCTAATCCCTGGGCAACTCCAAATTCCTTGTTTTGGATCAAATTGGATCAAATCCTTGGAATTTTAGCCCAGTTTAGAACAAGGCTGATCCCTGGGCAGCTCCAAATTCCTTGTTTTGGACCAAATCCTTGGAGTTTTAGCCCAGTTTAGAACAAGGCTGATCCCTGGACAACTCCAATTTCCTTATTTTTACACCAAATCTTTGGGGTTTAGGACAAAACCTAGGACAAGTATCCCAGGAAAGAGCCAGGACAGAAAAACTGGAATTTTTCACCTTATCCCTGCCCTGTTCTGCACCAACCCCGAAACTCCTGCACGGCATCTCAGAACCCCAAAAACGGGTAAAAATCAGGGATCAGGCAGCTCCTGACCCACACAAATTCCAGGAATTCCGTGGGATCCCCTCAGGGCCCACCAGAGTTATCAAACCTACAGATAATTCCTCATTTCCAGAGCAGTTTAAAGCATTCCCTGGCTCCATCCCAGTTTTCTGTCCCTTTTTCCCAGCTCGGGGCACTTCAATCCCTGTTTGCTCAGCGAGCTGAGGTGCTGAAAACCCAAATTTTGTGCTGTTTTCACCCAAATTTCTCCTCAGCTGATGACTGCAGGCCCAGCTCAGCCTTTTCCTGCTGCAATTTGATATTTTGCCTTCCAAGAACAGCCCGTGACTCACCCCAGTCTGACAATTCCTGCTTTTATTCCATTTGGGAGCTCATTCCACGCCTCCCCATTCATCCCAGCCACTTTTATAACCTCAAATTCCACTTGAAACTCCCTTTATTTTGCTTCACACACACCCAGTTTTGCTCAAATCTCGCCTTTTTTTTTTTTTTTTTCTCCTGTTTCCATGGAAATCTGAGGGGAAAAAACGTTGAGTCACAGAGAAAATCCCAGAGCTGCACCTCGGGCCTGGCCAGAATTTGGATTTTAATCCCTTTGGATCCAGGAATTTCAGTTTCCCTCCCCCAAAAAAAAAAAAAAAACTGTGAGGTACCCACACTCACCACGCTCTTTTCCTGGAAAAAATTCATCCCTGAGGCAGCAAAATTAGAATTTTTTAGGGTTTTAGGGTGGAAGAATCATTTCTCAGTCCTGGAATTTCCAGTGTTTTCCAGTTATTCCATTAAAAAAGGGGCAGGAGCAGCTCAACACATCCCAAGGAAGCTGAAGCTTCAAACAACCTTTCCAGTTTTCCTGCTTAAACACCAGAAAATTGAATATATTCCTTTAAAAAAATAGTCCTTTAAAAAATATTCCTTTGAAAAAAAATACTCCTTTAAAAAAATTCCTTTAAAAAACAAACAAAAAAAAAAAATCCTTGATACCCATATAAACAATCTGTTAGGATCTATGGACTAAAAATACTCCCAAAAAGGAGATCAGGGCACATTCCCCCAGATTTTAAGGCCATAAATTATCATTTAACCACATCCTTTGCCATTGGGAACAACTCCTAATTCCTGGGATTTGAATCCCTACCGAGGGAACACAAAACAAATCCAAATTAATTCAATTTTTCATTGAATTAATGGAATACTTCAACCTGGACGTTTTTCCTTTCCCTACAATCCTTAAACTTTTCAGCCCAAGACTCCAAACCCCAAAAGGGCAGGAAAAAGGGAATAAATCCAAGGAAAACCAAGCCCATCCCAGCTTCCAGGAGACGGGATTTAGGGAAGCAGGCGAGTGTTTGCTCCTGCTGTAAATCCCACAATAATCCCAAAATCTGTCTGGCCCCGTGGATTATTCCCCATGACCCCGCTGCATTCCTAAAATCCCCAAGGAATTGGGCAGCTCTGCCAAAATATCAGATTTTTCCATCCTGATATTTGAGGTTTAAAAATACCCCGGAGCAGCTCATGACAGAGCGGGGCAGGGACAATTCGGGAATTTATTTATTAGGGCAGTGTCACCCCGAGTTATCCACGGAGCAGGGCAAATGGGGAGTTTATTGATCAGGGCAATTTGGGAATTTATTGATCAGGGCTGGGGCAGTGCCACCCCAAGCTCCCCATGAGCCAGGGCAGGGACAATTTGGGAATCTATTTTCAGCGCTGTGGGACATTGGCAGTGCCACCCTAAGTTCCTCACAGACCAGGGCAGGGACGATTTGGGAATTTATTGATCAGGGCTGTGGCAGTGCCACCCCAATCTCCCCAAGGACCAGGGCAGGGACAATGAGAATTGGGAATTTATTGATCAGGGCTCTGAATGTCACACCTCAATCTCCCCATGAACCAGGGCAGGGACAAGGGGAATTGGGAATTTATTGATCAGGGCTCTGAATGTCACACCCCAGTCTCCCCACAGACCAGGGCAGGGACAATTTGGGAATTTATTGATCAGGGTTGTGTCAGTGCCACCCCAATCCCCCCAAGGACCAGGGCAGGGACAATGAGAATGGGGAATTTANCTCTAAATGCCCCACGCCAATCCCCCCATAGACCAGGGCAGGGACAATTTGGGAATTCATCGATCAGGGCCGTGTCAGTGCCACCCCAATGCCCCCACGGACCAGGGCAGGGACAATTTAGGAATTTATCAATCAGGGCTCTAAATGTCACACCCCATCTCCCCACAGACCAGGGCAGGGACAATGAGAACTGGGAATTTATCCATCAGGGCTGTAAATACCACATCCCAGGTGCCATAGACAGTGTCAGTGCCACCCCAATCCCCACACAGACCAGGGCAGGGACAATGAGAATTGGGAATTTATCCATCAGGGCCGTGTCAGTGCCACCCCAATGCCCCCACGGACCAGGGCAGTGCCACTGTCAGTGCCACCCCAATGCCCCCACAGACCGCAGCAGTGCCACTGTCAGCGCCACCCCAATGCCCCCACAGACAGCAGCAGTGCCACTGTCAGTGCCACCCCAATGCCTCCACAGACCGCAGCAGTGCCACTGTCAGCGCCACCCCAATGCCCCCACGGACCGCAGCAGTGCCACTGTCAGTGCCACCCCAATGCCCCCACAGACCACAGCAGTGCCACTGTCAGCGCCACCCCAATGCCCCCACGGACCAGGGCAGTGCCACTGTCAGTGCCACCCCAATGCCCACGGCGCCGAGCCCGGTGCCACGCTCACCTTGAGCAGCGCACAGGGCAGCGCCACCTCCAGCTCTGCCAGCCTCTGCGCGGGGTCCTGGCCGTCGCCGGGCACCTGCAGGTCCTGCAGGGGGATGGTGTCCCAGCGGCCGCTGTGCGCTGCCAGCGCCTGCACCAGCTCGAAGTGCCCGGGCAGCGCCAGGCTGAGGCGGGGCTGCGGCCCGTGGGTCAGGCGGACGCGGCGGTGCCCGCAGTGCTGCTCGGCGCCGGGGCTGGGCAGCAGCTCCCGGGCCAGCAGGGCGTTCAGCAGCTGGCACTTGGCGCGGCACGTCTGGCCCAGGATCAGCAGGCACGGCCGCCGGCTCAGCCAGCGCTGCAGCTGCTCCTCCTCCTGCCGCGGGAACGAGATGGGGCTGTGGCCTGCAAGGGGGGACAGGGGTGGGAAGTTGGTCCCTGAGCGCGGGGGGGAGGAAAAAAATCGGGTATTGCAACGCCATGGGTCAGGAGAATCCCTGGATTGGTGAAATTCCTGCTGCGCCAGGGGCACGGGTGCACGGCAGGGTGATGGGCACGAAGTCATTGAAGTGATTCATTATCGGTACAGAACTGCAGGATCCCAGAGTTACGGAATCCAACACTGGATCAGAGAATCCCGAGATCCCAGAAACCTGGAATCCCAGAATTACGGACTCAATCACAGGATCCCAGAATGCTAGGATCAATCACAGAATCCCACGATCCCAGAAACCTGGAGTCCCAGAATTACAGAATCAATCACAGGATCCCAGAATGCTAGGATCAATCACAGAATCCCAGGATGCAAGAATACCAGAATCAATCCCAGGATTCCAGAATACCAGAATCACGGAATCAATCCCAGAATACCAGAATCACAGGATCAATCCCAGAATACCAGGTTCCCAGAATCACGGAATCCTGGAACCCCAGAACCCCAAGATTCCATTGAAGGCCACTTCCCAAGATTTGAAGGCCACTTCCCAAAGTCTTAAAGCCATTTCCCAAGGTTTTAAAGCCACTTCCCGAAGTTTCAGGGCCACTTCCCAAGGTTCGAAGGCTCAGCTGTACAGAACGTTCCCGTCCCCTGTCAGAAATAAATCCCAGCCAGGGCTCAGTGACAGCTCCACCCACACTCAGAACCACCCAACACATCCCAAGGGTGTCACTGCACCAAAATCCAGGAACGTGGATGTGGAAAAGCAGGAAACCCTCCCAGGAGAAAGGGAAAACAGCAAAATTCCTTCTGTACAGGCAGCAGACAAGAGCCAGGCTCGCAGAAATTGCTGCAGGAAGAGCAGCGATTCCCTGAGCCAAACCCAATCCTCTGGGAAGTGGCAGAATTCCAGCAGCCTGGGAAGGGATGAGTCCCAGGGAAGGCGCTTTGCTGGCAGCCAGGAGGTTCTGGAGCAGCCTCAGACCCCACAAAAATTCCCTCAGACCCCACAAAAAATCCCTCAGACCCCACAAAAAAAATTCCCTCAGACCCCACAAAAAAAATTCCCTCAGACCCCACAAAAAAAATTCCCTCAAACCCCACCAAAAATTCCCTCAAACCCCACAATAAATAAACACCTTCCCTGAGCTGGCAGAGTTTGCCAGGGACTGGTTTGGAGAGGAGGAAAGGAAATTACTCAACATCTGCATCTCTTCCAGGGCTCCCTGTAATCACCCTCCTTACTCATCCTCCCTCGGCAGCATCACGGATGAAGAATTCCAAGAAGAATTCCGAGGTCAGTGGGGTGGAACAACTCCCTGCCCTCACCTGGCTGTGCTAATTCAGGCTCGGGGCTTGATTTTAGCTCCTGTTTTCTTTTTAAAAAAGCCCTAAATCCAGCTTTGAAAAGACTTAAACTCGGTGTTAACCTCGTGCACGGCACCAAAAACACGGACACGAACAAATCCCTCATCTGCTGCGCTTCAGGGATACAAAAATTCCAGGGTATATGGCCTAGGAATGAAATTAAACGGGAAATGGAGCCCATCAGACCCTAAAAATGTCCAATTTGAAGGCTTCAAACCCCCAGGATTGTCCTGGTTTTGGCAGGAACAGCAGGGATTTTACAGGGAAAGGTGCTGTTAAAATTCTATTTTTTTTTTTTTTCGTGAGTCACGTTCCGGCAGCCCAAATTGTCCCTGGTTTGTGAGGAAAAGCAGATCCTCCCCTCCACCAGGATCCTCCTCACACTCCAAAGCCCGCTGGAGAGATCCTACAGCACGCCCTGCTCCTCACTCTGACAGCTTAATCAGCCCAGGTTAATTAAAAGAGGCCAAATTTGGAGCGTCCGTGGAGTTTCTAGATTGGTTTAAGGCTTCTTTATTTAAACACCCTGCCCAAGGTTTGCCTTCCCCTCAAATCTTCCAGCTGGAAAGAGGGTTTTGGAGGAGTTTTTCTACCCCAAAACTAAGGAAACAGGATTTTGGAGGAGTTTTTCCAGCCCAAGACTAAGGAAATAGGATTTTGGAGAAGTTTTTCCACCCCAAAACTAAGGAAACAGGATTTTGGAGGAGGTTTTCCACCCCAAAACTAAGGAAACAGGATTTTGGAGGAGTTTTTCCACCCCAAAACTAAGGAGATAGGATTTTGGAGGAGTTTTTCCAGCCCAAAATTAAGGGAAAACCCTCTTTGTGGCTGAGCACACCCCTGCCCCACAGGACCCCGATTCTGAGCCGCAACCTCCAAGTTTGGGAATGGTTTGAGGGAGGAATTTCTCCTTGAAGTGTGATTTTTTTTTCGGAATTGTTTTCCCAACGAGCCTTTCAAGAGCCACATCAAGTGACCAGAGGGCTGGAAGCTGACCAGGAGCTCACAAAAGATAAGGATCTGGAAAAAAAAAAAAAAAAATCCCACAAATAGCACATTTCAGCCTTCATCTGAAGGATGAGGAATGGCTTTGATCTGGGGACATTCCTTGGATCTTCTCCTGGGATTCAGGCTCCCCAGCATGGAAAAAAAGCAATCCAGGGAGGGGCAGAACAGGCTGAGCCTTTGGGAGGGAAAAGAGGCAGCAGGGCTCCCTCTCCTCCTTCCAGGCAGGCTTGGAATTTGTGGATCCTTAATTCCATTAAAAAAAAAAAAATCCCCCCCCAAAAAATCACTGAGCTTAACTGGAATTATTGAAGGATTGTTTATATGGATGGATAAAGAGAATTCTGGATGGTTTGGGCTGGAAGGGACCTTAAAGCTCATCCTGCTCCTCTGCCATTCAGGGACACCTTCCCCCTATCCCAGGATGCTCCAGCCTGGCTTTGGACACTCCCAGGGGTGAGGCAGCCTTGGATTCTCTGGGAATTCCATCCCAGGGAGGATGGGATTCCACCCATCCCAATTCCTTCCAATATCCCATCGAAACCTTCCCTCCTTCAGCTCAGGGCCATTCCCCTCATCCATGTGAAAATTCCCTTTCTTCTCGGAGCGCCTTTGGCTACTGGAAAACTGCTCCAAGGTCCGCCCAAATCCATCTTTTTTTCCAGGATTCAGGGTTTAAAACACCTTTCCTTCCTAAGGTCCTGCCAAATCCATCTCTTTTCCAGGATTAAAACACCTTCCCTGCATTTCCACACCCTGTGAGCAGCACGGACCTGGATCCGGGGTGGGAGGGACTCAACAAAAAGTGGGATCAGAACTTCTCCCAAGGTCCTCCCAAATCCATCTTTTCTCCAGGATTCAGGGTTAAAACACCTTCCCTCTCTAAGGTTCTGACAAATCCATCTTTTCTCCAGGATTCAGGGTTAAAACACCTTCCCTCTCTAAGGTTCTGACAAATCCATCTTTTCTCCAGGATTTGTGGTTAAAACACCTTCCCTGTGATTCCACACCCCATAATCAGCACAGACACAGATCCAGGGTGGGAGGGACTCCACAAAAAGTGGGATCAGAACTTCCCAGACGGATGGGGGGACACCCACAGGGGCAGTGCCAGGGGCTGGATCCAGAGCTCCATCCCAGCTCCGTGCTGGGATCAGCCATGTGACCAACACTTCAAACCAGGGCCCTTGGGGGAGCCCCCGGGGCTCCTGCATCCCATGAATTCCCGGGATCAAAGGAGGCCTGTCCAGGGAACAAGGGCAGCTCTCACCAGGATCCCTCTCCAAATCCACTCAAAGCTGGGATTTATGGAATCCATGGAAGTTCTAAGCGTTGACTCATCCCTTTCTCCAGCACTTTGATGGCCTTGCTCGCCCTTTTATTCCGTTTTCCAGACCCTATTTCTGCAAATATTGAGGGTTTTCCAAGGATTCTGGGCGTTTCCCAGCCGCTGCCGTGGCTTCCAGCAGCCTTTGGCCACCACAGGATTTAATCTCAGCACATTTGGACCAACTGAGGTGTCCAAAGCCGCCTTGGGGCAACCAGGAAGAGTGGAATGTGTGAGGCTGGATGGGCTCTAAGGTCCTTCCCAACCCACACCAGCCTGGAATTCTAAATAAACCCATTTTCAGTTCCAGAGGTGTTGATTCCAGGAGAAAACACTCGATTAATTCCAATTTCAGCTGCTCAGGGGTTAATTCCAGGAGAAAACACTCCATTAATTCCAATTTCAGCTGCTCAGGGGTTAATTCCAGGAGAAAACACTCCATTAATTCCAATTTCAGCCTCTCCAAAGGCTGCACAACCAAACTCCATCCTCTGGAGCTCCTTGGGAAATCCTCCTTTCATCTCCCTGAGGAGTTGTTCCAGAAATCCCACCCCAAGCACCTCTCCACTGCTCTTAAATCCAAGTTTTTACCCCCAAAAGGAGCCCTGATCTTTAGGGGATCACGGTGATATCAGAAAAAAAAAAAACAAAAAGAAAACCCTCAGGCAGCTGAGATCAGCACAAAAACACCTCCAAACCCTCTGGATAATCCCCTAAAAATACATTTATTTATGGAAGCTGAGCTTTCCCCTAGGACACACCATCAGGGGAACCCCCAGCTGCTGCCCAAAACTCTGGGGATTTTCTCAAAAATTCCTAAAATAAGGCAAAAGAAACCTCCAAACCCTCCCACTATCCCAGGGTGCCATTTTATCCACATTTTATCCATATTTTATCCCTTTTTTCCACTATCCAACCTGGCCTTGGACACTCCCAGGGATGGGGCAGCCACGGATTCTCTGGGAATTCCATCCCAGCCCCTCCCCACCCTCCCAGGGAAGGATTTATTCCCAAAATCCCCTCTGGCAATGGGAAGCCATTCCCTGTGTGCTGTCACTCCATCCCTCGCAAATATTCCCACTCCACCTCTCCCCTCGGCTCCTTCAGGTCACCCCAAATCCCTCTCCAGGTGGAACAACCCCAAATTCCAAACATCAAACCTGTCCTGGCTCTGCCCCTTCCCAAAATCTCATTCCCCATCCCCGGCCTGATGAGAACAGCAGCCACTTCCCAAAACCCCAACGTGTTCCCAAAACCTTTCCATCCAACCACAGCAGCACAAGGGAAAAATGAACCCCAAACCAACCAAAAACCAATTTTTTTTTTTTTTTATACACAGGCAGAAAAACACAACACTTTAATGTGAAACCGGGACTTGGAGTGCAAGGCAAGCAGGGACAAAAATCCTGGGACAAGAACAAAAACCCTGGGACAAGAACCCTGGACAAGAACAAGAACCCTGGGACAAGAACAAGAACCCTGGGACAAGAACAAGAACCCTGGGACAAGAACAAGAACCCTGGGACAAGAACCCTGGACAAACACAAAAACCCTGGACAAGAATCCTGGGACAAAAACAAAAACCCTGGGACAAAAACAAGAACCCTGGGACAAAAACAAGAACCCTGGACAAGAATCCTGGGACAAAAACAAGAACCCTGGACAAAAACAAGAACCCTGGACAAGAATCCTGGGACAAAAACAAGAATCCTGGTACAAGGACAAAAACCCCGGGACAAGGACAAAAACCCCGGGACAAGAGGCCAAGCGAGGTGACTCAGGAGCCGTCTGGGGATGAATGAAGAAGCTCTCTCTGGGTGTTTCCCGTCACACCAAACTCCTCTCACGAGACAGTCCTAAGGAAAAGCGAAGTCCCGCACGTGGCAGGAGAGGTCCCACCCGCAGCTCTGTTTGTCAACAGCAGCAGATGACCGGGACGGGGGGGAGGCTCAATGAAGCCGCTATTCCCACAGAACTCCGGGAAAAATAGGGAATCCAGTCCCTGATCCCACCCAATCCGGGTGTGGCCTCTTCCAAACTCGCCTCCCTGCGGGGTCAGGGTGCCCGTCATTAAATCATGGAAGGGACCCACAGGGATCATGGATCCAAGTCCCCTGGCCCTGCACAGACACCCCAAAAATCCCACCCTGGGCATCCCTGGGAGCGTGATCCAAACGTGCCCGTTCCTTGGGGAGCCTGGTCAGTGCCCAGCACCCTCCGGGAGAACAACATTTTCCTCACATCCATCCTAAATCTCCCTTAAATCACGCCCTGCCCTGCTCTCTTCGCCCCACGAAGCCTCTCACACCCTCCAGGCACCCCCAGGCCTGTAACCACCATTAGAGACCCCGCAAATTGGACCCTTCATTCCGCACCGCAACCCTCATAAACCCCGCAGAGACCCCTCACAAACCCCGCAGAGACTTCCCCTTTACCCCCTCACCCTCACACCGCCCGCCCCAGCGAGACCTCTCCAGCCCCTCTCTCACCGCCATCCCCGGGACCCCCATCCCCATCCCCGGCGGAGGGGGAGCCGTCACCGGCGGGCGCCGAGGCGAAGGGGTGTCCCTGGGAGTACTTGACGTCGCGGAAGAACCTCTTGGTCTCTCGCAGGTTGTGCTGCAGCCGCGCCAGGTGCCGGTTGTAGTGGCCGAAGGAGCGGCAGAGC
>WEKY01038426.1:11512-39255 GCA_013390045.1 Picathartes gymnocephalus
CACACCCCCCGCGCGCCGCGGGCACGGCGCTCCCGGGATGAAGCGGTGCCGCTCGGACGAGCTGCAGCAGCCCGAGGAGGAGCCCGGAGCCGCGGCGGAGTCGCCCGGTCACGGCGTGATGGAGGGCAAGGCCGGCGAGGCGGCGGCGGCCCCCGAGGCGGGCGCTGTCCCGCCGCCGCCGCCGCGCTCCAAGCCCCCCGACCTGAAGGTGGGCGGCGGGCGCGTCCCGGGGGGGACACGGGAGGATCCCCGGGGATCGGCGAGGTGTTCCCGGTGTGGGGAGATCCCAGCGGGGTCAGCGGTGCGATGGAGCTCGGGGGTGTCACCATCCGCAGCCCCTTGGTCCTACAGGTGTGACCTTGGAGAATGCGGGATGGCTTCTGGATCGGGGGGCTCCGGGATTGGGATGTTCCTGGGAATAGGGCGCTCCTGGATGAGGATATTCCTGGGAATCGGGCGATCATGGGGTGGGGATAATCCTGGCAATAGGGCGCTCCTGGATGAGGATAATCCTGGGAATAGGGTGCTGCTGGGGTGGGGATGCTCTTGGGATGGGGATGGTCTTGTTACAGGGATCGGGATCCTACTGGGATTAGGATGCTCCTGGGATGGGGATGGTCCCTTTACGGGGATCCTACTGGATGAGGATTCTCCAGGGATGCAGACGCTCCTGGGATGGGGATGTTGCTGGAATAGGATGCTCCTGGGATGAGGATGGTCCTGAGATCTGGATGGGGATGGTCCTCGGATGAGGCTGATCCCAGGATGGGGCTGGTCCTGCAGTGAGGACACTCCCGGGATAGGGATTCTCCTGGGATAAAGAAATCCCAGGCTGGGAACAGGGGTTTGGGGGCCGCTCTCCTGCAGAGGGGCTGCGCAGATCCCGGGAAATCCCTGGCGGGAGTCGGGGGCGATGCTCCGGGAGGATGCGGGGCTGCGGCACCGGGAAGTGACGGTGTGGAAATGGCCCCGAGGCTGCTCCTGCCGGGCCTCGGGGCCGCTGGATGAGGAAAACAAATCCCGCGGCACTGCAGCGCCAGAGCCCATCCTGGAGCGGGGGAGTCCGGCCTGAAACCAGGCACAGAATTCCCCTGGCTTCGGGAAAGAAGCAGCTCCGACCCCCGGCTACTTAACAGGGTTTCATCCCGCAGGGATTAATTCCCAGCGTGGAACTTAGAGGTTTGCAGGCGTGGGAATGCCGTGGGATCGGCTCAGAGACACCCCGTGGTGGGACCGAGGGGATGCTCCCACTCCCGGCTTTCAAAAAGACCTGGAAAAAAGTGGGAAATGCCCCAGCTCGGCCATGGGATCCAGGATGGAGCCCCTCGTTGTGGCAGCCCAGGTGGCTCTGAAGGTGTCACCGGCGTGGTCAAGGTCACGTGGAAGCCGCTGGCACAGCCAGGACTGCCAGGCTGCTGCCGTGCCTTCCAGAAAGGCAGCCAGGAAAGAAATCCTTATTTTCCCAGAGGAAAACTCGGCTGCTTGGAGCAGGAGGAGCCCCGTGGCTGCAGGGTGCTGCTGGAGGTGACTCCAGGGCCCTTCCCCTCGGTGGCCCAGCAGCAGCTCCTGCTCCTGAGGCTGCTTTGGCTTTGCCGCTGTGGGGAACAGCTGGTCCTGCCCCAAAAAACAGCTGGAGCCCCGTACCAGGGCCAGGCACATCCATGGGCTGGGAGGGTGGCACAGGTTATCCCAGAGAAGCTGGGGCTGCTCCTGGATCCCTGGAAGTGTCCGAGGCCAGCTCGGAGCAGCCTGGGATGGTGGAAGGTGTCCCTGCCCACCCAAACAGAGGGTGGAGCTGAATGAGTTTTAAGGTCCCTTCCCACCCAAAGCATTCCATGATTCTCTGATTCCATAATTCCACGATCCACGGGCAAGTGGAGCTCAGGCTTGGTGGCTTGGGACGTCCAGGCTTGGCCAAAGTGTTGTTTCTCACTCCTGTCCTTTCCCTGCCCGCCCTGGGGCACCGAGGCTCAGAAAGGGGTGGGAACGCGGGGCCAAAGGAGCTGCAGCTCCCCAAGGCTGCTCCCAGCACCCCAAACATTCCAGGGCTGGCACATCCCACCGGGAGCTGGAGCTGTGCCTGCTCCACAGCCTCACCCAGCAGCAGCAGCAGCAGCATCCGAGGCCAGATAAATCCCCATTGATTTTATCGAGCTGGCTTTTTATCGAGCTGGCTGTGCTGCCCTCCCGCAGGTTTGCTGCCAGCGCTCACCTTTAATGCATTTGGAGCTCAGCAATTAATTAGCTGCACGGAATAAATCCTCCAAAGTGGGCAGAACACAGGAAAAGCTGGGGCTGGCTGCTGCCCGCAGCCACCACCAGCCGGCCACTTCACCCCCTGCTGCCACAGTGAGTGGTATTGTTAATAAATCTGAGTTTTCCTGCCCCAAAACTCCTCTGGAGCTGCTGTAGGGGAGGTGGGTTCGAGCTGGTCCTGGTGTCCTTGCTCCAAATTCACAGATTGCTGTCCCCTTGGAGAGGAAGGATCAGAGACTCCTGTCCCTGTGGATGGGGAAGTATCAGAGATTCCTGTCCCTGTGGATGGGGAAGGATCAGAGATTCCTGGGGCCACGGATGGGGAAGGATCAGAGATTTCTGTCCTCATGGATGGGGAAGGATCAGAAATTCCTGGGGCCGTGGATGGGGAAAGATCAGAGATTTCTGTCCTTGTAGATGGGGAAGGATCAGAGATTCCTGTCCCCATGGATCAGGAAGGATCAGAGCAAACTCTTCCGTGCCAGCTGGAGATGGATTTGAGCTGGCACCCTGGAAACACCAGCCTGCCTGGTGTCATCTCCGTCCCCAAACTCCGGCAGATCCGTGGCTGCTCTCCCTGCCCCAGCCCTGGCTCCGGCTCCTCTGCCGACAGCGAGGGCTCCACGAGGGAAAAAGAGGGGAAAAAATAAGTTCTGGCAAGGAGCAAAGCTGGTGTGTGACAGCTCAGCTCAGGAATCCGTTGGTGGCAGGGATTTCTGCAGGAGTGACGGGATCCATCCAAAATGCTGCATCCAAAACTCCCACTTTCCCCGAGCTGAGGGTTTTCCCTGGATCTCTCTTTTCCCTGGATCTCTCTTTTCCCCAGCAGTCTGGTCTGGCCCAGGGCTGGAGGTTGAAGCCTGGCCTCAGTCCCATCTCCAGGTTCAGGATTTTGGTCTTCCCACCTCCTGAACCCACAAGCCAAGATCAGCAGGGATCCAGGAGTTCCTCAGGATCCCCATCCATGCTTCCCACCGAATTCCAGCTCTCAGCTTCCCCTCAGAGGTGACACCTGTGGGAGAGGCCATGGTGAGCCACCCCCGGCTGTCCCCCCAGGGGCACAGCTGGCACAGCTGGCAGCAGAGATGTCACCCTGCAGCTGCCACCTGGAGCTCACCTGCCTGCATCCCCGTGGGCAGGGACGCACCTGGGCAGTGGATTCCAGTATTCCCGAGAGCATTCCCACCCCTGGGCAGTGGATTCTGTTATTCCCAGAGCGTTCCCACACTTGGGCAGTGAATTCCATTACTCTCAGAGCATTCCCACACGTGTGCAATGAATTCCATTAATCCCAGAGCATTCTCACACCTGGGCAGTGAATTCTGTTATTCCCAGAGCACTCCCACACCTGGGCAGTGAATTCCCTGCTATTCCCAGAACATTCCCACACTTAGGCAGTGAATTGTGTTATTGCCAGAGCATTCCCACACCTGTGCAATGAATTCCATTACTCCCAGAGCGTTTTCGCACCTGGGCAGTGAATTCCCTGCTATTCCCGGAGCATTCCCGGAGCATTCCCGGCGCTGTGCTGTCACTCCGGTGCCGGCAGTGCCCTGCCCAACATGACTAACGTTTGTCACATGCTGCTGCTGCTGCTCTCCCGCTGTCCCCGGCAGGAGCAGCAGCGTGTGGGGGAGTGAGTGCTTTATTTGCCGTTTTGGAACATCCCGACGTTTTCCTCGGCGTTTGTGGCAGCGGGAAGGAGCTCGGGGTACCAGGAGAGAAGGGGCTGAGCTGGGCTGGTTGTCACCCCTTGGGGACAACTCTGAGCCCGTCCCCCAGCCTGGCTGGAGGGGGTGCTGGGTGGTGGTGGGAGCTTCTTGGTCATTGCAGAGGAGAATCAGCTGGAGAAGCAGCAGAAGGACTGGAAATCCCACACAGGGATGAGCAGGATCCTGCTGCTGCCCTAAAATATGGAATATGAGGGATGGGACGGGGTGGGAAGGGATGAGACTCCCCCCTGTGCCCTAAAATATGGAATGGGATGGGATGGGAAGGGATGAGACTCCCCCCATGCCTTAAAATTCGGAATGGGATGGGGTGGGAAAGGATGAGACTCCCCCTGTGCCCTAAAATATGGGATGGGATGGGATGGGGTGGGAAGGGCTGAGATTTCCCCCTGTGCCTTAAAATATGGGATGGGATGGGAAGGGATGAGACTTCCCCCGTGCCCTAAAATATGTAGTGGGGTGGGAAGGGATGAGATTTCCTCCTCTGCCTTAAAATATGGGATGGGATGGGGTGGGAAGGGATGAGAATCCCCCCCCATGCCTTAAAATTTGGGGTGGAATGGGGTGGGAAGGGATGAGACTTTTCCCTGTGTTTGTGCAAACACTCCAAAGAGCTGCAGAGCCTCGGCTGGAGCCTCTGGGCGGGCTGGGGGTTAGTAAATAATTAATAATCCTAACAAATGAGCAGGATTTCGCAGCTTGGAAGGTCGCGGCAACCAGATCCTCTCCCTGTGTGTCCGTCTGAAAGCCGAGGAAGGGGTTTGGGTGTCGGGGCAGTGTTTGGAGAGGAGCTGGGAGGTTTCAGGCTGGGTTGGCAGCAGCAGGAAAACCACCCTGGAGAGCCTGGCAGGGCCGAGCCAGGGTACTGCCAAAGAGTCCAAGACAAAACCACCATCCCAGTGCCACTTTTTCTGCAAGAAATCCTGGTTTGGGCTAAAATGGGATTTTTCCAGCTTTTCTCAGTGCAGTGGATCAAGGGCTTTGAAGTCCATAAAAACGAGTCCCCACCACCAAGCAGCAGACCCTGGCTGCGCTGATGAAAAAGTCCAAAGAAATAAAGATATTTTTGGCTTCACCTCGGTGTTTCACAGCTGTCCACGCTGGGAAATTAACCTGTGTCCATTGCCTCCGTTAGTAAGCAATGGCTGTTCCAAAATAGCCTCTGCTCCATGCCAGGAAAATGCCTCTGCTTTGGAAGTGCAGGAATATCCTGGGAAAACATGAGAAAACAGAGCTTTTGCAGCAGAAAAGGACTTGTTTATAGGCACCACTCACGGCTCTTTCATGCAGACAAACCCTGAGCTTGCTCAAGCTGTTGATCCGGTGGGTTCCAGCCTGGAGAAACAGAACCGGCATCCCTCCTTGCTTCCCTCCTTTTTCCCACGCAGATCCCGGGCCCACGAAATCTTCTTTCAGGAAAACTTGGAAAGGGCCCGAGGGGAGTTTGTTTGAAAAGGTGAATTTCCCTTGCTGGAGCAAGAAGCCCTGAGGGCATCTGGTTCCCCTCCTTTCCTGCCAGCTCCACTTTGGGTTTGTTTTCATCTCCCTCAGGGAAGGGAGTTGGTTGTTCCTTTTCCCTTGGCCCTTCTGCAGCTCTGGCCGTGCCCTCGATGGGAGGAATCCGGGGGTTTGGAGTTATTACCTCTTGAGTGCTGCCTCTGTTTCCATAGAGACCCTATAAATAGAATACAATTTGAATCGTTGTTTCCCCAAGAAGCGATTCGGCACGGGAGGTTTATTGTATGTTTCCTAGGAAAAACCTAAAAGGAGGGAGATTTGTGTTGCGAATGGCTCAGGGGAGGGCAAAAGGCTCTGCCTGCAGAGTTTGGGGACACAGGGTCCCATTGCTGATTCCGTGTCAATATTCCAGGTGTGGCGAGAATGATGGATTTGGACTTTGTCCAGGGATTTTTAGGGGATTTTTAGGGGAAAATGGGAAATCCCAAAATCCCACAGGGAAAAGCCCCCCTGATCCTTGCTGGAGTTCATGTGGCTCTTGCTCCATGGCTGAGGCCACTAATACATAATATTTACAATATTTCCTTTAATATTTCCTATTTCCAAGTACTAATAGTTAGCATTTCCAATAGTTCCACCAATATTTCATATTTCCAAGTACTAATACTTAATTATTTCCAATAGTTCCATTAATATTTCATATTTCCAAGTACCAATATTTAATACTCCCAACGTAAATATTCCCATCTTACAATAAGTGCTGGCAGCAGGGCTTGTTCCCTTCCACAAATCCCTCTGGGCTGCTCCCACAGTTCCCTCTGTGCTGCTCCAGGGGGTCCCCTGACCTTTCTGGGCTGCTCCACGGGGTCCCCAGAACACTTTGGGCTCCTCCAGGGGGTCCCCAGAGCACTTTGGGCTGCACCAGGGGATCCCCAGAGCATTTAGGGCTCCTCCAGGGGGTCTCCAGAGCACTTTGGGCTCCTCCAGGGCATCCCCAGAGCTTTCTGGGTTGCTCCAGGGGGTCCCCAGAGCACTTTGGGCTGCACCAGGGGATCCCCAGAGCATTTTGGGCTGCTCCAGGGGGTCCCCAGATCCCTCTGGGCTGCTCCCACAGACCCCTCTGAAATCTCTCCCGACCTTCAATTTACGCTCGGGCCGAGCACGGGCGCCATCCACAGAACCATCCCGACTAACGCCATCCATCCCCCTCGCTTCTCCCGCAGAAAATCCAGCAGCTCTCCGAGGGCTCCATGTTCGGCCACGGCCTGAAGCACCTTTTCCACAGCCGCCGGCGCTCGCGGGAGCGGGAGCACCCAAACCCGCAGGAGCCGGGCCCGGCGGCGCCGGCACCGCCAGCACCCCACGGCACCTCCGACCACGAGTCCCCGGACGAGAAGGAGCGATCCCCGGAGATGCACCGGGTGTCCTACGCCGTGTCCCTGCACGACCTGCCGGCCCGGCCCACGGCCTTCAACCGCGTGCTGCAGCAGATCCGCTCGCGGCCTTCCATCAAGCGTGGCACCAGCCTGCACAGCGGCGGCCGCCGCGCCAAGAGCGGCTCGCTGGAGCCCCAGAAGGGCAGTCCCCACCTCGGCCGCAAGGCCCCCCAGGACAGCGGCCTGGCCGCCATCCTGCAGCAGCACCAGGGCAGGCCCAGGTCGTCCTCCACCACGGACACGGCCATCCTGCTGGCCGAGAGCGGGGCTGTCTACCTGCTCACCGAGGATGGCGAGGGGCTGGCGGATAAGGTAGGGCTCAGGGGTTGTGTTGGAGGGTTTGGAGGGGTTTTGTGGTTTTCTATAATTCGCTGAGAGGGGGTGCAGGCACGGGGCGGGGTCAGGCTGGGATAAGAGGATATCACCTTAATCTGCGCCTCAAGAGGTTTAGGTTGGACATCAGGAGGAATTTCTTGACGTTAGGAAATTAGAAATGTTAGATTAGACACTGGAATGGGATGCCCAAGGAGGTTTGGATCCCCCACTCATGGAGGTGTCCAAGGAATGCCTGGATGTGGCACTCGGTGCTCTGGGTGGGCATCAGGCACAGAGATGGGATAAGAGGGTATCACCTCAATCTGCGCCTCAAGAGGTTTAGGTTGGACATCAGGAGGAATTTCTTGACGTTAGGAAATTAGAAATGTTAGATTAGACACTGGAATGGGATGCCCAAGGAGGTTTGGATCCCCCACTCATGGAGGTGTCCAAGGAATGCCTGGACGTGGCACTCACTGCTCCAGGTGGGCATCGGGCACAGCTTGGACTCGATGGTCCTGGAGGGATTTTCCAGCCTCAGCAACACCAGGATTCTGTGGTTGCACCTGGGTTAAGGGGCAGGAGAACAGAGTGGGGAGCCAGGGCAGGGCTGGGTGCAGAGCACCCCAAAATTCCCAACTGGGGTGAGGTCCCTCGGGGCCGTGCTGGTGGCACCAGACAGTGGTGGCAGCCCCTGGGAATCACTCGGGTCTGGAGCTGCTGGAATTGACGCTTCTCTTGTGGGGAATTGAAGGCAGGGACACAATTCCCAGAGTGGGATTTGAGGGATAAAAGAAAGGAGCTGGCGTGACTCTGTTCCCGTGGGACGGGGGGGATCCAAAGGCACTTCCAGGGCTCAGCTGGGCTGCAGCGATTTCATCCCATCCCAAGAGATTTTGAAACCAGTCTGTGCCAGGCTGATGGGCAGGATGGTGTTTCCATCTAGTGTTTAATGCCATTAATTATGCAACAGCCCAATTAGCACACGCTGAGTTCAAGGGACTGGTGGTGAGAGGTGCTCTAGGAGCCGGGGGGAATTCTCCCTGTTGGCTTCTCCCCTTGGCATGTGGAGATTTTTGGGGGTCCACACCCTGAAGCTGCTCCCTGCAGCTCTCAGGGCTAGGAGGAGCCTTCTTTTTGTGTTTTTAATTCACCTGAAAGTACCGTGAGGATCCTTCTTTTCGTGGTCTTAATTCACCTGAAAGTACCACGAGGACCCTCCTTTTTTGTGTTTTTAATTCACCTGGAAGAACCAGCAGGGAATTGGCAAAGCTTGGGATGGGGAGATGGCCAGGCATGTTTCCAGCAGGGACATGGGAATCGTGTCCCAGAGGATAAAAACGTCACTGTACCTGCAGCTTTCCAAGGAGCTGCCCAAAATCTCCTCTCCCTAAATCAGGGCACCCCAACCTTTGCCTGGCAGTTCCCTTCTGGAACGTCCCACCCCAACCAAGTGATGCAGCAGCATCAAGTTGTTCACTTGAGCATCTGCAGCCAGAATCCCTCCCTCCTGGCCTCCTCTGGGGCACTGCCTTGCAAGGATCCCAATCCCACTGGGATTATGGCCAAAACCTCGTTCCCACTGGGACGGGAGCATCCAGAGGAGGGAGGAGGAGCAGAGCAGATCCGTGTCCACTCCCGGAGCAGCACAGAAAGGGGATGAATAATTAACTGCATATGACACACACAGAGCAATAAGAAGAGAAACAACACCTTTGTGAGGCAGTGGAAAAATAACTTATTTAGAGAAACACGAGCTGCGCGATATTCCCGAGCCGGATTGTTTTTCCAGGAGCCCTCAGGAAGCCCCGAGCCTCCTGCCTTGCAGCAAACCAGCTCCTTTTCCTCAGGGATGGGCTCCAGATGGGGGGACTTGGCATCATCCCTGCCTTGTCCCCAGGGATCTGGCACCTCCTCCCTGTTTCCTGCCCCTTTGGAAGCCCCTCGGGATGCACAGGGCTCCTGGGAAAGAGAAATTTCCCCCCACACACAAATTTCATGCTGAATTTTCCGCCCTTTCCATGAGGAGCACACGCTGGATGGGTCCCTCGTGGGATCATTCAGCAAGTGCTTTTTGAACAGCTATTGAGGATTTTTTTTTTTTTCCCTTTTTAGTTTTTCTTTCTCAATTAATTAAGTTCCTGCAGTTCTGCCTTCCTTCCCTTTCCCTGCACCAGTTTCTCACCCCGTTGACCCTGCCAGGGCCTGGCACACAAAATTCCTCCCCCCTGCACGCCCTAATTCCCCCCCAGGAGCAGCCTGTGGTGACAGGGGACATCCAGAGGGGCTCGAGGGGGTCAGTGGGACTGTGGAACAATCTGGGAATTTGGTGCTGGGTGCCAATTCTGGCTGGGGTTTGTGGTTTACCCCAAAAGCAGCACTGCTCCCTGCATCCCAAAAATCCCCTGTCCCGTGTGTCACACGAAGCTCCAGGCTGGAGGAGCTCCTTTTCCAGGGTCAGGAGCATCCCTGCACCCCAAACATCCCCTGCATCCCAAAAATCCCCTGTCCCGTGTGTCACACGAAGCTCCAGGCTGGAGGAGCTCCTTTTCCAGGGCCTGGAGCATCCCTGCATCCCAAACATCCCCTGCATCCCAAAAATCCCCTGTCCCGTGTGTCACACGAAGCTCCAGGCTGGAGGAGCTCCTTTTCCAGGGCCTGGAGCATCCCTGCATCCCAAACATCCCCTGCATCCCAAAAATCCCCTGTCCCGTGTGTCACACGAAGCTCCAGGCTGGAGGAGCTCCTTTTCCAGGGCCTGGAGCATCCCTGCATCCCAAACATCCCCTGCATCCCAAAAATCCCCTGTCCCGTGTGTCACACGAAGCTCCAGGCTGGAGGAGCTCCTTTTCCAGGGCCTGGAGCATCCCTGCATCCCAAACATCCCCTGCATCCCAAAAATCCCCTGTCCCGTGTGTCACACGAAGCTCCAGGCTGGAGGAGCTCCTTTTCCAGGGCCTGGAGCATCCCTGCATCCCAAACATCCCCTGCATCCCAAAAATCCCCTGTCCCGTGTGTCACACGAAGCTCCAGGCTGGAGGAGCTCCTTTTCCAGGGCCTGGAGCATCCCTGCATCCCAAACATCCCCTGCATCCCAAAAATCCCCTGTCCCGTGTGTCACACGAAGCTCCAGGCTGGAGGAGCTCCTTTTCCAGGGCCAGGAGCATCCCTGCATCCCAAACATCCCCTGCATCCCAAAAATCCCCTGTCCCGTGTGTCACACGAAGCTCCAGGCTGGAGGAGCTCCTTTTCCAGGGCCAGGAGCATCCCTGCATCCCAAACATCCCCTGCATCCCAAAAATCTGCTCTCTCCTGTGTCCCACGGAGCTCCGAGCTGGAGGAGCTCCTTCCCTGGGACCAGGAGCATCCCTGCATCCCAAAAATCCCCTCTCCCGTGTATCCCACGGAGCACCGAGCCGGAGGAGCTCCTTCCCCCGAGCATCCCTGCGCCCGCCCGGAGCGCGGCTCTCGTTAGCCCCGCAGGTGGCACATTCGGGGCGTGCGGCCGGTGCCGGTGCTCCCCACGAGGCCGTGCTGGCGGCGTGTGTGACAGCGGCACTGCCGGCGCCGGGGGAGGCGGCAGCAGGGAAGGGCTCACGGCGCCGGGAGCGTGCTGGGGAGCTTTCTCCTGATCCTCCTAATCTCCTGCTGGTGACCCGCCAGGCAGAGGCGGCCACACGGGAATTAGCGGCGCCCAGCGAGGCAGCAGCGGCCCGGGGGGGGGGCGGGGAGGGGTGTCCCCGCAGCCCCCCGTGGCCGCGGCCGGGGCTCAGGCGGTGCTGGCGGGGCAGAGCATCCCCGGGGACCCGCGGTCCCCGGCGGAGCGGCCGGAGCTGGAGCGGGGCGGCCGCGGGGTGCTGTGCCTGGTGCTGCCGGGGAGCTGCACGGACTGCGGGGACTGCGGCATGGTGCACGTCCAGGTGAGCCCCCCGTGCAGATGCAGGCAGCGGGGTGCCCGCGGGGGGAGCGGAGAGCGGCCGGTTGCCGTTAAAGGGCGGCGTTAGCGCGGCGGGACCGGTGTCCGTGTGTCCGTACGTCCGTGCGTCCGGCTGTCCCATCGCGCTCCCGGCCGCCTTCTCCCCGCGTCCCCGAGGGGCGGACCCGTCCCAAGTGTCACCAGTGCGAGTGCTCAGCCCGGTCTGGAGCCGCCCAGTGTCCCCCGCGGGCGGCGAGGGGCCGGACCCCGGTCGGGCTCGCTGGCCTCGGTGTCCCTCGGCAAGTGACAGCGCCAGCTGCCACCGCTGGCCGTGTCCTCCCCCCGCTCCGTGCCCCTCCCGGAGCAGATGCTTCTCCTGTGAGGCACTGGGGAGCAGGGGGGGCTTCCTGCCTCACCTCAGGGTGGCTCCGGAGCTCTGAGCTCAGGCCCCTCTCAGTCAAGAAGGGTTTTCGCGCTGGGTTTAATTGCTGCTTGTCTGTGCTGAGCCCAGCCCCAGGCGAAGCAAAGGCCAGGTCCCAAATCTGCCCTGTGCTGGTGTGGCAGCACAAGGGGACCCCTCTGGCGCTCAGCCCAGGGTTTTGTAGCTGGGTCCTGCAGGTTTTTATGAGATCACAACCCAAAAGTGCCGTTCCCCTGCTCCGAACTCCTCTCTCCATGCCCCTCTCCCTGTCCCGGCCCTCCAGGACAGTGTCACAGTGTCCCAGGGAGGGGACCTGTCCCTACAGCCCCAGCCCTGCTGTTGTGCTACCTCAAGGGCAGCAGCCCTCGGGACACAGGGCGGGATTCATCCCGCTAAATTTAGCTTCCCCCCGGGTCAGTGGCTATATCAGGGCCAGACGGATTACAGGGAGCAGGGAGAAACCCGGAGTTCCCGAGCACCCACCCCGGGGTGGCCGTGGCCCGTGGGGACAGAGGGGTATGGGGTGGCTGTGGGGTGGCTCGGGGGTGTCAGGGACAGTTCATGGGGACAGAGGGGTTTGGGGTCGCTCGGGGGTGTCAGGGACAGTTCATGGGGACAGAGGGGTTTGGGGTGGCTCAGGGGTGTCAGGGACAGTTTGTGACCTGCGGGGACAGAGGGGTTTGGGGTGGCCAGGAGGCTGTGGGGTGGCTCGGGGATGTCAGGGACAGTTCATGTCCCCTGCCCAGGCTCTGCTCCCTGCCTGGGACACGTCCAGATCAGCACTCTGGCTCTCCTGGCATCCAGCTGCCTTCAGTTCCAGGGGAGGATGTGGTTTCTCCTTCCTCCAGCTCCAGTTACCTGGGCTGGTATTCCCCAAATGTGCCACCTTTGGGCTCAGTCAACAACTGGGACCGGGACAGGGAGTCTGTGGGGATTGTCCCCACATCTAACCCAGGCAGAATTTCCCCGGGCAGGAGTTTTCCCTGGCTTGCTGCCTCAGTTTCCCCAGTTGGAATCCAGAGCCAGCTCATCCATGAGTGTGCTGAAGTGTCTTGCATCTCCTCAGGAGGATTTTCTGGCGTATCCTCCCCTCCCACCCAGATTCCCGGGGAGTTAAAATCCCAGGGAAGGAAGTGAAACAGGAAAAAGGAAAAGGAGGGAGTGGTGGTGCTGTCCCTGCACCCTGGGACATCCCCTTGGCACCCGGATCTCGAGGGGCTGAGCTGAGGAGCACCCTACAAGTGCTGAGAAAGAGAAATTTCCAACCCCCCCCACACACACACACAAAAATTTCACGCTGAATTTTCCAGCCCTTCCGTGAGGAGCTGTCGTGCGTGGAACAGGAGTTCTGTGGGCAGCTCCTGACCTGGAATTGGAGGTGTGAGAGTCCAGGTGAGCTCCCACCCCCCACCTCCATCTCCCCACGCGTGGCAGGGGAATGAGTCCGTGAGCCAAGGCTGCTGCTGGGAGCTCATTCCTGCGCTCCCGTTAGGATGAGGAACGAGCAGATAATAGCTGGAAAGACAAAGACACCCGAGATTGCTGCTTAATTAATTCAGGAGGAGAAGAATATCAGAGTCTGCTACTGATTCACCCCTCGTGAAGACATCGTGTTCCTCAGCCTCGGTGACATATGGCTGTTGATTGCAGCCCACCAGCAGCTCCTGCTCCTGGCAGGCAGCATCCCGGGGGATTTGGGGGTGGATGCCCAGGGTGCAGGGCAGGATTTGGGGTGCAGGGTTCCTGTCCATGCCATGATCTCTCCAGGTTGTTCCTGCTGCTCTGGGCTGGGAGCAGGATTTGGCTCCAAGAGTCCTCATGACAAGTCTTGAGGTTTAGCCTAGCCTAGTTTTAAGGCCTGCTGTTTTGATGACTTCTTCCTTTAAAAAAAAAAAAAACAAACAAGTGTGTGGCATAAACAGGTTAAGAAAAAATTATATTTAAAATGTTTTGTTCACCTTCCCCTTGTGCTGGGGAGCTGGGAGTGGGTGTTTTCCTGGGAATCCAGTACCTGAGGTCCCCAGTAAATCACAGAAATGCTCTCCAGGGCTCATTGCACTGGCTCTTCTTAAACATCCCCACCTTTACCAGCTCAGCCCTTACCAAGCCCTCACTCCATCAACACCCTCTAGGAAATTCCTGCTCCTCCATCCTCCCCCAAGGCCAGGAACTGGGTTTGTGGAGGGCTCTGAGCTGGCAGGGGCTGTGGGGACATCATGGTTCCTCCTAGGATGGGTGACCCACTCATTGCCCAGCCCCAAAAACCACCGGGGAGAGAGCAGATGGGCTGCAGGGCCGGTCCCAGCACCTTAAAGAGGGAAATGGCGAGCAAGAAGGGTGCTTTCCACAGTGTCCTGTGCAGCCGGGTGATTTTCCTGCCCTGCTGAGACAGCACAAGAGCGATGGGAAGTGACCTCTGCCCGCCGTGCTAAAAGCAGAAGTGATGCCATGGCAGACACCAGAACCGGCCCCGGTCATCTGCCCCGAGTCATGCCAGAGGCATCCACGGCCCGGGGCTCGGCCGGGCTGCTCCGGCCGCCCCCGGGGATCCGAGGGATGGGCCGGGAGCAGCGCCGGCCCACCGGGGAGCCCAGGAGCCCCGGCTGCTGCTGCCGGCACCGGGGGCAGCGCTGCGGTGTCACCGCCTGGTCCCCGCGGCTCTGCGGTGGCATCACCGGGTCCCCGCGGCTCCGGGTGGCACCGGCACGAAGCTCTGCCCCGTCCTCCCGGTGCCCTGGCATGGCTGAGCACCACATGGTAGGCACAGCTGGGTTCTGGGTGGAATTCGCAGGGAATCTGCTCTTCCCGGTGCCTGTGGGGATGGATGGGATGGGGTGGGAGCTGGCACTGGAAGGGAATGAGGATTTTGGTGCTTGGCAGCTTCACAGCTTGGATTGGGCAGTGCCAGGCTGCTCCAGCTCTGCTTTTTCCCCTCTCCTGGGGGAGAGGAGGACAAAGGGTGGGCACGCCGGGCACCGGAGCTGCTCCAGGAGGGTCTGGCAGTGCTGGGGGGGCTAAAGGCAGCACAGCTCGGGGTACAACATCACACCCAGAGTGCCAGGCTGCACTGCCGGGGCACAGCCGGCTCTGGGGACAGCCCGGGGAGCGATGGCAGTGCCAGGCTGAGCGGGGATCAGCTGTGGGAGCAGCACAGGCTGCCCCAGTACCCACGGATCTGGGGCACGGGCAGCCCAGGGGTCACTCAGAGGGTGCCTGCAAGCACTTCCCAAGCTGCTGGTGGGGTTTTTGAGGAATAACTAAGGCAAAGGAGCCCGGCTCAGCCAGCCTGCTGTCTGTGAGCACAGAGGGTTTGAGGTTTCAGACACGATCAGGGCTTTGCTGTGGCTCAGCTCAAGGCTCTGGGTTTCCATTCTGCTTCCCTGGATTGCTCGGACCCACCGGCCCTGCTCTGCCACAGCTTCGGGCTGAGTCAGACATTCAAGCTCAGGTCTCCTCGGTGCCTCCCCAGCTCTGCTGGGCTGGCAGAAACGCAGCTGAGCCTGCTCAGGGCCATCCCTCCTTTTTCCATCTGTCCTGTTCAACATCCTGGGAAGGGCTGTGAATCTCCACAGCGATGTCTGGGCAGTGGCTGGATGTGTTCTCTGTGCTGGGTGTGTTCTCCCGTGGCAGAATGGGGTCACTGCAGCCTTTCCCTTCCCACTCTCACGGGGTGACAGGGACACATCCAGGTCCTGCTCCGAGCCACCTCCTGGTGCTGGCACGAGTGGCTGATTCCCAGTTTTTAACTCCCTCAGGCCGCCCAGCTCCTTGCACGATGACAGGATTTTTTTTTTTTTTTCCCCCGACTGTTTTCCACTCGCGTTTTTCCTTTCTGGATGCCTCCCCCTGCCCCTCCCAGGCTTTTCTGTCCCGCTCTGTGACACAGCAGATGACAGCAGCCCGTCCCGACCTCCTGCGTCAGGGCACAGGCAGCGTATGGGGCTGGAGGCGTGTGAATATCCCGGCACGGGGACGAGGGGGGTTTTGCATTACAGCCCTGAAAGCTCGGCTCGCTGGGAGCTGTAAACAGCTCGGGCAGATTTCCTGAGTCGGCAATCCCACCGGAGCCAGCTCCTCCGGCCGGGAACGCGCCGGGTGCGCTCCGGGAGCACTCGGGGGACGCTCCGGGGACGCTCCGGGGACGCGGGGCCAGCCCTGACGGGGTCTGCAGGACGCTTCTCCCTCCCTGCTGCTCCCCCAAAACTTCTCTGCCATCCGCTGCTGCCTTCCCCAGCCGGGAATCCTGCCATGGCAGCCGGCACCGCCCGGGCAGCGCTGCCAGCCTTGGGGACACCGCGGGGACACCGGGCAGCCCCCCTCGCCAACTAGCCCTGCCCGCCATGGAGGTAGGTCTTGGCAGCTTTTGGGGTTCGGGTAAGGGGATGGGGAGGATGGTGATGGGCAGAGAGACCCATGGGGGTTTTGGGTACCTCCGTTTCCCGAGGAATGAAACCGGGGAGTGAAACCCCCCCCCCAGCGCCGTCCGTGCCGGGTGGGAAACTGCTGCAGCTGGAAGCCTGAACGTTAATCCCTGCATTATGTAAGGAAAATTATTGTCAGGCTGGGAAATGAGTGCAGGGAGCTGCTGCCAGCCCGTTGTGCCCATCCAGGGGTGGCACAGAGGGGACGCGGCGCTGCCAGCCCCGGGTGCTGCCAGCCCCGGGCGCTGCCGCGGGCTCGGAAGGAGGGTGGGAATTGTGAGTCAGGGCTCCTGCTGCTATTTTCAACACCTGGGGTGGGTCTGGTGGGAATAACAGCTCGGCTCAGCTCAGCACAGGGCTGGCAGCCCGTGTGGGGACGGGGACAGGACACTCGGGGTGTCCCCGGTGACGCCAGGCAGTCACCGGGTCAGGGGATTCTGTGCCGGAAAAGTGCTCTGAGGAACGGGGGCCACGTGAAATAACTGCCCCAAAATCATCCTCCCCACATCCACCACACGCCTGCACTTGTGTGCTGGTGGTGGCCTCTCGCTGGTGGCATTCCAGGGCCACCAATGCCCAGGGCATTGTGCTGGGGAGCTGAGGGATCGGGGCAGCAGCTCCCTGGATTTGGCATCGGTGGCGCTCGTTCTTGTTTTTTCCATGCTGGAAGGTGCCCGTGGTCCTTCCCACGGCTGGTTTGTCCCTGTGATGGATCCCAACCAGGAACTACAGTGATACTTTGTAGGGAAAGTCCTGGCTCGGGGCGGACGCAGCCGTGGCTCATCCCCTGCGCTTCCCAGTGGGCCGTAGGGCTCGGGAAACAGAATAATTCAGGGGGTGATGTCAACGCCTCCAGAGCTTTGCTCTGAACTTTGCAATAATTGTGTGATTTCCAAAGAATGGGCTTAAATCCAGGCGTGGATGTGGTGGGACAGTCACAGCCCTAAGGTGAGGGGACACAGCCCTGAGGTGGGGGGAGAGCCCCGGGCTGTGAGGACAGCCCCGAGATGGGGGGAGAGCCCCGAGATGGGGGGAGAGCCCCGAGATGGGGACATAGCACCAAGCTGGGGACACAGCCCTGAGTTGGGGACACAGCCCTGAGTTGGGGACACAGCCCCAAGCTGGGGACACAGCCCTGAGTTGGGGACACAGCCCTGAGTTGGGGACACAGCCCTGAGTTGGGGATACAGCTCCAAGTTGGGGACACAGCCCCGAGCTCCTCACCTGCCACCTGGGCTCAGCTCCGTCCAGCCTGCAGCACCAGAGAACCCAACGTTGCATAATTGTGCCCGGCCGGGGCCCTGCGAGCGCTGTTTGCTCAGCTCGGCAGCTCCAGCCTTTTGCATATCTCAGCTCTCCAGGGCTCTGCTCTGGTGATAAGAATAATTTCCCTCCCTTCGTCCTGCATTCCTCCCGCATCCCACATCAGCCCCGGCTCTGCCCTCCCATCCTGCCAGGAAAACAAGGGCTGGAAAACATCTTTTTCATCAGGGTGAAGTTTTGTTTCATCTGGTGCCTTCCAGAGGGTTTGCTGCACGTAGGGAAAGTGTGGCTTTTCCTAATCCCCCCGTTAAATCCCCTGCACAGTCGTTCAGGCTTGCTGGGATTTAGCAGGCAGGGTCTGTTAATGCTGCGGGGATCCACATTGTCTTTTTTTAGGGGGTTGTTTTCCTGATGTGCCTTCCCCAGCATGGCACTGAGCATGGCAGGATTTCATCCCTGCTCTTCCCTGCCTGTCCTGCCCTCCCAGATGGAATCCCGAGCATAAATTGTGGAATTATGAATGATTTGGGTTTAGGAGGGACCTTAAAACCCATCCAGTGCCACCCCTGCCAAGGGCAGGGGCACCTCCCACCATCCCAAGTTGCTCCAACCTGGCCTTGGACGCTCCCAGGGATGGGGCAGCCACGGATTCTCTGGGAATTTGCAAGCTGGGAATGAGTCAGGAATCCTGAAATTGATATTTTTAATGGAATCTTGGAATGGTTTGGGTTGGAAGGGATCATCCAAGCCCATGGGCAGGGTCACCTTCCACCATCCCAGGCTGCCTTTTTATCCATTTTATCCATTTTTTATCCACTATCCAACCCAGCCTGGGACACTCCCAGGGATGGGGCAGCCACGGATTCTCCGGGAAATCCATCCCAGCCCCTCCCCACCCTCCCAGCCAGGAATTCCTTCCCAAAATCCCATCTAAACCTCCTCTTTTCCAATCCAAAAGATTGGCTTTGCAGGGGCCAACTCCCTCTTTGGAGACAGAATTTGAACAACTTTTCCCCTCCACTCCCCAGCGGGTGTTTCCCGTTTCGGCCTCTCCGGAGCTGCCTTTTCCTTTGCCACGGTCGCTTTTTCCCTTTTCTGTCCAGAGAATTGCACATCTGGGCAAAAAGTCTGTTTCCTGCTGTGTTTCTAATTTCTGCCTCGTGATAAGAAACCAAAGCAAAACCCTCCATGGAAGGACCCGGCCTAAAAATAGCCTGGGATTGGGGTCTGAAAACCGCAAGTTTTGATATGACTTCATTTTTATTTTTAAAAAAAAAAATTCCACTCCTGGCAGAGCGAAGCCAGCTGGGCTGGGCCTTTTGCTCTCATCCTCTGGCCCTTGCTCCATCACAGCATCGCTGCTGCGGTGAGGAGGGAGGAAAAGCCTTGAGGGGGGTGGGTTGAGGGGAAGCTGAGATGAAATCCCAACACCCCCGGACTCCCAGCAGGACACGAACAACGGGGAAAAGAGGAGATGGGAGGGAATACCAGGAGGGTTCCTGGCTTTTCCAAGCCCCTGCTCCAGATGGGAGCGTTCCCGAGCAGCATCTTGAGAGAAGAACATTTCCTCCCTCTTCCCCGCTCCTGCATTTCCTGGTGGTAACACGCTCCCAAGCAATGATCCCGCAGCTTTATCCCTATTAAAGGGTCACTCGGGGAAAGTGGGATGGGAATGAGAAATTATTCAGGTCTGCCTAGAGTATTTAACTTTCAAGCAGCTTTTAATTAGAAGCCAGGAGCCATTTACACAACCGGGGAGGTTTTTGCATAAGAGTCTGCGTAGAAAACCCAGCAACTGGGAAGATTTAGGGATTTTTTTTATTATTATTATTTTATTTGTCTAGGTTGGAGAGCACAAAGCAGGGCCCGGGTTGCAGTCCAGGCTCTGCAAATGTGGCTTTCCTCTCCCAAAGCTCCAGTTTTGCCATCTGCGAGATGGAATTTTGGCGTTTGTCCGAATTCCCTGCGGTGGCAGCCGGTGTTTGCGAGAGGAGCCTGGCACTGCCAGGTGAGGGGGCTCGGGAAAGCAGAGGAGTCCCTGCACCTGCAGCTCTGGGGAGCAGGAGCTGTTCCTGAGTCTCCCAAAAACTGGGATTAGGGCAGTTCCTCTTGGGCTGGACGACTCTGGGGGTGCATCCAGGCTGAAAACAGGACTGGAATGCCTCTGGCTTGCTCAGTCCTGCTGGTCTCTGCTGGTTTGGGGGCAGATTTGATGATGATTCCTGCTTTTCCTCACCCCTTTTTCCCTGGCTGGCTGGAGAAATCCCAGTTCCCATCTGTGCACGAGGTGAGGGTGGAAAGGCAGAGCCAGTGGCTGCTCCTTGCCAAAAATCCACTGGGAAAATCCAGCCCTGGACCCTCATTGTGCTCTTTAACTGGTGTGTATTCCTGGGATCAACTGGTGTGTGTTCCTGGGAACAACTGGAATATTCCTGGGATCAATTGGAGTATTCCTGGGATCAACTGGTGTGTATTCCTGGGATCAACTGGTGTATTCCTGGGAGTAACTGCTGTGTATTCTTGGGAACAACTAGAATATTCCTGGGATCAACTGGACTATTCCTGGGATCAGCTGGTGTATTCCTGGGAGTAACTACTGTGTATTCTTGGGAACAACTGGAATATTCCTGGGATCAACTGGAGTATTCCTGGGATCAACTGGTGTGTATTCCTGGGATCAACTGGAATATTCCTGGGATCAATTGGTGTATTCTTGGGATCGACTGGAATACTCCTGGGATCACCTGGTGTATTCCTGGGAACAACTGGAGCATTCCTGAGATCCCAGCAGTGCTGGCACGGCTGGGGAATCTCCAACCAACTGGAAAACTCCCCATCTTCTCCAGTTAATTATTTTCCTGCCCAGTTCCTTTGCATCCCAAGCCCGGCTCCCTCCCCGGGGGTTTTTCCTCCCTCCCCCTGCTCACCCTCCTTTTTCCCCACCTCCAGCTGGACAAGGGCGACGTGACCACCCTGAGCCTGCCCGCGGGCGCCGGGCACGGCGACGCCGAGGGCGCGGTGTGCCTGGACGTGCCCGATGGCACGCCCGACCCCCAGCGCACCAAGGCCGCCATCGAGCACCTGCACCAGAAGATCCTCAAGATCACGGAGCAGATCAAGATCGAGCA
This sequence comes from Picathartes gymnocephalus, assembly GCA_013390045.1. Taxonomy (NCBI): domain Eukaryota; kingdom Metazoa; phylum Chordata; class Aves; order Passeriformes; family Picathartidae; genus Picathartes; species Picathartes gymnocephalus. Next base: position 31,857 of record WEKY01038426.1, read on the forward strand.
GGAGGCGCGGGACGACAACGTGGCCGAGTACCTGAAGCTGGCCAACAACGCCGACAAGCAGCAGGCGTCGCGCATCAAGCAAGTGTTCGAGAAGAAGAACCAGAAGTCGGCGCAGACCATCGCGCAGCTGCACAAGAAGCTGGAGCACTACCACAAGAAGCTGAAGGAGATCGAGCAGAACGGCCCCTCCCGCCAGCCCAAGGATGTTTTCCGGGACATGCACCAAGGGCTGAAGGACGTGGGAGCCAACGTGCGCTCCAGCATCAGCGGCTTCAGCGGGGGCGTGGTGGAAGGGGTCAAGGGGGGGCTCTCGGGGCTCTCCCAGGCCACCCACACGGCCGTGGTGTCCAAGCCGCGCGAGTTCGCCAGCCTGATCCGCAACAAGTTCGGCAGCGCCGACAACATCGCCCACCTGAAGGACACGCTGGACGACGGGCACCCCGAGGAGGCCTCGCGGGCGCTGAGCGGCAGCGCCACGCTGGTGTCCAGCCCCAAGTACGGCAGCGACGACGAGTGCTCCAGCGCCACCTCGGGCTCGGCCGCCGGCAGCAACTCTGGGGCGGGGCCCGGCGGTTTGGGGAGCCCCAAGTCCAACACACTGGACAGCCACCACAACAACTTCGACACCATCCTGGAGGAGCTGCGGGAGATCAAGGACAGCCAGTCCCACCTGGAGGACTCCATGGAGGATCTCAAGGCCCAGCTGCAGCGGGATTACACCTACATGACCCAGTGCTTGCAGGAGGAGCGCTACAGGTAGGGGTGGTGTCACCCGCGGTGGCTCTTTGGGGACCGCAGGCCGCCCTCCTGGGCTTATCCAGCCAGGAGACACGGGGAGCTGCCTCCCTCCTCACTGCCAGACCTCCACGGAGGAGCTGAAGGTGTTTTCCCACAGCCAGGGGAGGGTGGGAGGGGCTGGCCGGTGTCCCCGGTGCCAGGGGGACTCGGGGAGATGTCCCAGCCCAGCTGCCCTGCGCAGGTACGAGCGCCTGGAGGAGCAGCTGAACGACCTCACCGAGCTGCACCAGAACGAGATGACCAACCTGAAGCAGGAGCTGGCCAGCATGGAGGAGAAGGTGGCCTACCAGTCCTACGAGAGGGCACGGGACATCCAGGTAGGGCTGTGGGAGGGCTCAGCCCCTCCTCTGATCCCCTCCAGCCACCTGGGGTGAGGGGAGACCCTGGTCTGGGAAGGAGGGAGGGGAGGTGGGATTCCTTCTCCCAGCACCCTCCAGGTGAGGTTCTCCTGTGCTGCTGTCACAGCAAGAGGCAGGTGACTAAACCATGTCCCCAAAACCAGAGAATCCCAGACTGGCGTGGGTTAGAAGGGACCTTAAAGATCACCCAGTGCCACCCCTGCCATGACACCCCTTCCACTGTCCCAGCTTGCTCCAACCTGGCCTTGGACACTCCCAGGGATCCAGGGGCAGCCGCAGCTTCTCTGGGAATTCCATCCCAGGGCCTCCCCACCCTCACAGGGAGGAATTCCTTCCCGATATCCCATCCATCCCTGCCCTCCATTCCTCCTTGTCCTCGCACAGCGATTCCCTCCTGGTGTGCAGTTCTCCCTCTGGGTGACCACATCCCCGAGCCGTGACAGTCCCCACACCCCCTCTGAGTCACGCAGACCTTCCCCTGGCCCTCCAGAGCCAAACCCCCCAGCATCCGTGGGGAAGCCACCAAACCCCTCAAGGTGGGGGGACAGCCCTGGAGGCGCTGCCACTGCTGTCCCCCGGCAGGAGGCCGTGGAGTCGTGCCTGACGCGGGTGACCAAGCTGGAGCTGCAGCAGCAGCAGCAGCAGGTGGTGCAGCTGGAGGGGGTGGAGAACGCCAACGCCCGGGCGCTGCTGGGCAAGTTCATCAACGTCATCCTGGCCCTGATGGCCGTGCTGCTCGTCTTCGTCTCCACCATCGCCAACTTCATCACGCCGCTCATGAAGACCCGCACGCGCATCCTCAGCACCGCCCTGCTCGTCCTCTTGCTCTTCTTTCTCTGGAAGCACTGGGACTCCATCAGCTACTTCCTGGAGCACGTCCTGCTCCCCAGCTGATCCGTGGATCCCGGGGGGTTTTTGTTTCCCGGCGAGGAGAGGGACAGGGGGATGAGGGTGCAAAGCCTTCTCCAGGGCGCTCGGTTCGGCGGCTTTCCCGGCCCTCCACTTGGATCTGGGATCCCTCGGCTCTCTGGGGTGTTTGGGAAGGGTGGGGTGGGGAGCCAGGAGGGGTTTTGGAAGGCACTGGTGATTTCTGGGTTTTTCTCTTAAGGGGTTTTGGGTGGTTTTTTTAAAGGTCGTCCTGAAGTCACCAGGCAGGAGATCTTCTGTGGGGAGATCTTCAGTTGGTGGGGAGGGTTGAGCTGGACCAAACCTGGCTCTGGGAGAACTCCCAGCAGGGACAACAGAGGGGTTCATCGGGGCAGGATTTTCCCTCCCGGCCTTGACAAGCAAAGTGGCAAAAAGTCCTGGGACGGAGAGAAAGCGAAGCAGGTGGAGGTGGCAGAAAGCAGGGCCGAGACAAACCCAGCAGGACACACACGCAGACGTGCCACCAGCCTCTGCCACCAGCCAGAACACAGCGGGGCCGTGACACCGCGCCCGGTGTCCCCACGGGGGCTGGGCACACGCAGGGCAGCCAGCACCGGCACAAGCAGCAGCAGCACCACCACCCCCCCGAACTGCTTTCATTCCTTGACTTCCCAACTCTTTCTGGCTTTAGTCGATCCCATTTCTTCAGGGACACCTGGACTTGTCCAGCCTCTGCCCCGTGTCGTGTGTGTGTGTGTGCGTGTGTGTGCGCGTGTGTGTGTGAGGTTTTTAATTTAATTCCAGACTCTGTTTCCATTTGTGAATCAAAGCTGGGGAGGAGGGGGAGCAGCTGCCTTCCAGACCCCGTCCCAGCCCCACCCCAGAGCACAGCATGCTGTCTCGGATGGTTCTTAAATTATTTCATACCTATATATTTATGTAATATATCTATACACACACATATATATATATAAATATATATATATAAAATCTCTGCACAGCCAGGGCCTCCTCTGGTGCAAACGGCAGCTGCTCCACTCACTTTGAAACCCAGAACCACTGGGCCTCAGGTGAGAATTTGGCCCTAAACGCTACCCAGGGTGATTCCCAGGGCTGGCACAGAGTGTTTGGGAGGGTTGGGGTCCCTCTGCCACCTCCTCCCTGCTCCCAGGGCCAAGCCAAGCCCCACATCGGGGTCCCTGCACCCCCTCTTGAGCATCACCTCTCACACCAGCACAGCTTGAGCATCACAGCTGGGAGGTGATAAAGGTTTGATATCAAAGATAAGGCTCAGCCAGGCCCCGGGACAGGAGCAGGGCCGTGCCCAGGTGGGATGCACAGGGAAGGACAGGGCAGAGCTCTGTGGAGAATCCCTGGAGCTCCCGTTGCTGCAGGGGACACCCAGGGCACGTCCTCTCCATGGGAATGGTCAGTGAAGGGTCATCTGAGCAAGGGGGGCTTGCCCAGAGCTGGGCACTCTGTGCCACCCTCGGGCCCAGCAGAATTCCCTCCTCTGCCTCATTCCAGCCAGGTGCATCCTGCACCAGGTCAGCCCTGACACCACGAAAGGACCAAAACCGTGAGTAAATTAATTCCAGAACTCCCTAAACCGGGCTCCATTCCCCGCCCGAGCCCGGATCGGGAGCCCGGCGGTGCCGCTCCCCGTCCCCTGCCAGCCCCGCGCCCGGAGGGAGGGAGGAGATGCGGGAAAGAACTCTGTCCTGGTGGTCATCAACGTCCGGCCGGGCAGGGAGCTGTGGGAAAGAGGGAAAGGGAGCTCCGGGAAAGGGGATTCTCCGGGAAGGGGATGCTCAGGGAAGGGGGATGCTCCGGGAAGGGGATTCTCCGGGAAAGGGGATTCTCCGGGAAAGGGGATGCTCCGGGAAAGGGGATGCTCCGGGAAGGGGATGCTCCGGGAAGGGGATGCTCCGGGAAGGGGATGCTCCGGGAAGGGGGATGCTCCCGGAAGGGCATGCGGCGGCGCGGCCGCAGGGGGGCCCCCGGTCCCCGCCGCAGATCCCGGAGCCGCTCCGGAGCATCCTCCCGTAAGGCCGGGCAGGGACAGGGACAGGGACAGGGACAGGGCCCAGGGTGGGGGTCACCCACCCCGAATTAGCGCGTTTACCCCTTCCTGCCCGTAGCGCAGCGACCGTGACGTCACGCGATGGTAGGGGTCGGAAGGGACCTTAAAGCCCATCCAGTGTCACCCCCTGCCATGGGCAGGGACACCTTCCTCTGTCCCAAGCTGCTCCAGGCCCCATAACCTGGCTTTGAACACTCCTCTGGGGCAGCCACAGCTTCTCTGGGAATTCCTTTCCAGGGCCTCCCCACCTTCCCTTTAAAAAACTCCTTCCCCACATCCCGTCTGAACTGACCCTCTTTTAGTCAAAGCATTTTTACCCCTCGTGCTGCCACACAATCGCCGTGACGTGGAGGAAGTTTTGGGCCAGGAGCCCCCCGCGTGTGAGCCCTGCCGCCCCCCCTCGCCGCCTGTGACACTTGGGGACATTCACATGGTGGCCTGGCACGGCCCAGTCCCTGCGACCTCCTTGGCAGCAGCCGCGGGAGGGAGGCCCCGCTGTTGGGGCAGCCAGAAGAGCTCCTCCAGCCGGGCTGATCCCATCATCCCAGCAGGAATTTCGGCATCTTCTGCTCACAGCCCTGCCTGTCCCCATGCCCAGCTGTCCCCTAGCCTCCATCCACCCCCGGAGAGCAGCGTGCTGCCAGCCAGGAGTGACCCCCGCGCTGGCCAGGCCGACCCCCCCTCTCATGGGCAAGCAGATGGCACAGGGGGGCCACTGGCACGGGCAGGCCGCTGTCACCTCCCCGCGCCCAGCAAGGGGGAGCTGCGAGCCAGCAAACGCTGCGCCGGGAGCTGCTGGTGGCACTGGCGGTGACAGCGGGGACAATTCCCGCACGGCCCGCGCGGCGCGGGGCTCCCTGAGGACTCGCCTTGTCCCCCGGCGGGGTCAGGGGGGGCTCACAAGGGCCCCCTTTGTGCGGGCGCTGCCAGGAGGGCTTTGACGTCAGCGCGGCAGGAATTCCTTAATTCCATCCAGGCCTCCCTGCCCGCCGCTAATTGCGGTTTATGTAAGAGCGGGATCAGCGCGAGCGGCAGGGAATGTCCCTGCGGGACGCGCCGGGCTGGTGCCACCGGGCACCGGGACCCTCGTGGGGCTCAGCCGCCCCCGCGTGTGCGACACGCCGAGCTTGGGGCACTCGGAGGGGACAGAGCTCGCTGGGGACAGCCAGGGACAGGCTGGAGGGCTGCGGCGGCGAGGGGCACCGGCGGTGGCATAGCAGGGTGTGTCCCTCTGTCCCCTACTCGGGGCTGGTTCGCCGCATGCCAGCGGTGCCCCGGGGTGCCTGGGTGCTGCGGAGTGGGGCCAGCGCTGTCCCCCGTGTCACCGCAGGCAGCCTGGCTGTAGATTGTTTTATTAATAATTATAAATCGTTTTGCTGTCTGCGGGTGATTGCTGGTAACGCAGACAAAGCGAGGCACTGATTTATGCCCTGGAGTTGCCGATTTCCCTGCACGAGCCCCGCAGGATAAAACGATGTCCCCGCTGCCCTCTGCTCTGCTGGGGGGACTCCCAAAATATCCCCGCGCTGTCCCCCACGGGGATGTCCCTGCGTGCCCAGGGACAGCAGGGACCCAGAGGGGCTCACCTGCACCCCCTGGGCATGGAGACCCCCACCCGACCCAGGCACAGCGCGGGCGAGTTTTCCCAAGGAGGAGGAGGAGGAGGATGAGGAGGAAGAGGGAATGTTGGCAGCCATCCCTGGGGACACGGCGGGTCCCCGGCTGTCCCCTCCCCCCGGCGGCGTGGCCGAGCTTAGGCCGTAAAAAGCGAGAGCTGGTACCGAGGGTGACGTGCCTCGCATTCCTGCGCTGTCTCCGGGGGAATTTCGGCTGCTCCGCGGGAAAATCGCTCCCTGCGCCGCGGGGCAGAGCGGCTGCGGGAGACATTTCCCAGCGGAAAAGCTTAAAGTGCTCAGAGCCGGCGCCCCGGGCACTGCGGCTCAGCAGGGCCACCACGGCCGGTGCCAGGGCCACCACGGCCGGTGCCAGGGCCACCACGGCCGGTCCCAGGGCCACCATGGCAGGTGGCCCTGACAGGTGCCCAAGATCTCCATGGTCAGTGCCAGGGCTACCACAGCAGGTGCCAGGGCCACCATGGCAGGTGCCAAGATCTCCGTGGTCAGTGTCTGTGCCACTGTGAGCCATCCCCATGTCTCTGTGACCGGTGCCAGTGCAACCACGGCCAGTGCCAATGCCACCGTGATTTGTGCCTGTGCCACCAGAGTCAGTGTCTGTGCCACTGTGGGCCATCCCCATGTCACTGTGACCAGTGCCAGTGCCACCATGACTGGTGCCAATGCCCCTATGGCCAGTGCCAGTGACACCATACTCAGTGCCTGTGCCACACTGGGCCATCCCAATGCCGCTGTGGCCAGTGCCAATATCACCATGGCCAACGCCAATGCCACCATGAATTGTGCCCTGTGCCACCCATGGCCGGTGCCTGGGTTACTGTGGGCCACCCTCCTGTCACTGTGACCATTGCCAATGCCACCATGGCCACTGTGACCAGTGTCAATGCCACCGTGACCAGTGCCACCACCCCAGGGTGACCAGCAGCCCCTCGAGCTCCTGTGGCCCCGGCCGTGTCCCACTCGTGGCCAATCCAATCATTTAATTGCGCGTTTAAAACTAAACCCTTGCCTGGAGTTTGGGGGGATAGAGAGAGGCTCGCGGAGGAAAACGAAGAGGAATTTAATTAAGGGCAGTGCCGGGAATGTCTCCACCACAATAAAGATAAGGAGGATCAATTGCTTCTTCCCGGGATCAAAGGCGGGGCCGGCGGGCGGCTACAAAGGGAGGGGGAGGCAGCGAGGGGAGGGCGCGCGAGGGAAAGCAGCAGAGAGACAGCGAGATAAGATTAGAGAAATCATCGATCGCGGGGCTCCCCCGGGGCTGGCGGCACTCGCGGGTCGGTGGCGGGTGCCAAAATCCCACCCCGTGCATCCCTGGGATGAGCCTCGTGCTGCTCCAAGGGAAATACAGGCTGGATATCAGGGAAAAGTTCTTTACAGCAAGGGTGATAAAGTATTGGAATGCTCTGCCTGGGGAGGGGGTGGATTCACCATCTCTGGGTGTGTTTGGGACAAGGCTGGATGTGGCACTCGGGGCCAGGGTTTAGGTGAGGTGTTAGGGGTGGGTTGGGCTCGATGATCTTGGAGGTCTCTTCCAGCCCGGAGATTCTGGAATTCTGTGAGATGAGGTAAAATATCTAAACTTCCCGTTTCTCCTCAGGAATATCCAAGTTAAGGTTCCGGCATTGAAGACACCGAGACCAAAAAAAAAAAAAAAA
>WEKY01038426.1:69086-79408 GCA_013390045.1 Picathartes gymnocephalus
CATTTAGGAACCCCAAAACCCCCCAAACCCCGCACCCCCGGCAGCCCTTCCTTGCCTTTGGCCGTCACCGAGATGCCCATGGCCGCCTCCCGCAGCGAGCTGCGCTTCCTCCAGCGCCCCTCGTCCGTGTTGAACATCTCCACCACCTTCAGGGGCAGCTGGTTGACCCCCACGCCGCCGATCACCATGATCCTCTTGCCCAGCACGGTCACGGCCACGCCGGCCCGGGCCGTGGGCATGGCGGGCAGCGGTGCCCAGCGGTCGGTTTCGGGGGAATAAACCTCGAAGGAATCCACGGGCACGCCGCGCTCGTCGCAGCCGCCCACGGCGAAGACCTGGCCGGCCGCCTCCACCAGCGTGGAGTACACCCTGCGGCTGGGCAGCGGCGCCAGGGACTTCCAGTGGAAGTCTTTGGTGCTGGGCAGCTCCATGGGAGTGGTTGGGAAGGGGTTGGTGCTGGGGAAGAGGGAGGAGAGGTCGGGGAAGGGTGGGAAGGGCACAGGGAGGATCACAGGATCGCCCACAGAATCAGAATCACACGCACAATCACAGAGAGAATCTCGCAGAGGATCACAGAATCAGAGAGAGTCACACACAGAATCACAGAATCACACAAACAATCGCACAGAGGATCACAGAATCACACGCACAGTATGACAGAATCACACAGAATCACACAGAATCACAAAATCACACAGAATCAAAGAATCACACACAGAATCCCAGAATCCCAGAATCACCGGGCTGGAAGAGACCTCCAAGGTCATCGAGCCCAACCCACCCCTGACACCTCCCCTAAACCCTGGCCCCGAGTGCCACATCCAGCCTTGTCCCAAACACAGCCAGAGATGGTGAATCCACCCCCTCCCCAGGCAGAGCATTCCAATACTTTATCACCCTTGCTGTAAAGAACTTTTCCCTGATATCCAGCCTGGATTTCCCTTGGAGCAGCTCAAGGCTGTGTCCTCTGTGCCCTCGCCTGCAGAAAGAGACCAACCCCCACCTGAGCGCAGCCACCTTTCAGCCAAATGATCTGCAGGGTGAGTTGTGTCTGATTGTTGCACCCTGAGCTCTGAGTGCCACCTCCAGGTGACACCTCCAGGGCTGGGCACTCCAAACCTCCCTGGGCAGCCCCTGCCAAGGCCTGAGCGCCCTTTCCATGAGGAAATTCCTGCTGCTGTCTGAGCTGAGCCTCCCCTGGCCCAGCCTGAGGCCGTTCCCTCTCCTCCTGTCCCTGTTCCCTGGGATCAGATCCCAAATCCCCCCCGGCTGCCCCCTCCTGTCAGGGAGTTGTGCAGAGCCAGAAATTGCCCCTGATTTCCCCTTTTCTCCAGGCTGAGCCCCTTTCCCAGCTCCCTTAGGATTCTCCAGCCCCTTCCTCAGCTCTGCTCCCTTCTCTGGACACGCTCCAGCCCCAAAATGTCCCTCCTAAAATGAGGGAAAATGGAAAATCCCAGAGTGCCAACCCCACCCTGCCGGGAGCACCCAGAGCTCCCCTCCTGTGCCACCTGTCCCCTGTGCCACCCCCACCCCAGAGCGGCACCCCCGCTACCTTTCAGTGCCTCTCCATCAATCCTGCAGCTCCAGAGCTGCCTCAGCAGCTCACGCAGAGACCGAGTCTAAAAATACAACAAAACAAAACGAGGTGGGAAAACAATAACAACAACAAAAAAAAAAAAAAAAAAAAAAAAAAAAAAAAAAAGGGGGAAAAAAAACCCCACCAAAAAAACCAAAAAAAAACCCCAACAAACCAGGCGAGAAGGTTGGAGCCAGTTTGTTCCGCCGCTTCCCCGCCCCCAGGTGACATTCAAACCAGGCGTCTGCTCGTTTTCCTGCCTGATGGCCACTTTTTTTTTCCATCTCTGACCCCCTGGATTCCTCCTCCTCATCTTCCTCACCCCCTCACCCCGAGGAATGCGGAACCCCCGCTCCCTCCTCTCCGGGCCCGGGAGGGATCCCAGGGGGAGAGAGCTGGGAACGCGCAGTCTTTGCTCGGTCTGCTCTCTCCGAACGTCATTAGGCGCGATGTAAATGAGCTTAATTAGCGCGGGAGGACGGGGGAGGGCGATGGGAGAGCGACAAAAGGGGGGACTCGGAGCGTCTCCACCTTGGCGCAGCCCCGGGGCGTCCAACACCCGTCCGCAGCCAAAGGCAGAATTCCCTTTGTCCTTGCAGCGCTCCCGGCTGCCTGCTCAGAATTTTGGGAGATGGTTTTGAAGGGAAGAGCCGGCCCCGGCCAAAAAAATGCTCAAAAGAGGCGCATTCCTGGCTCAGCTGGGCTGGGGCAGCAGCGCTCCCTTCTCTCCCCAGGCAGGGGATCCCGAGGGTTTTCCCTCGGGATGCTGAGGTCCCGCCGAGCCAGGAAAAGCCAACCCGGGCAGCAGAGAGGGGCTGGAGCAGGGAATCATTCCCAAATCCTCGTCCCTGATCCCTGAATCCACGTCCCTGCCTTCCAAATCCATGCCCCCGGGTCCCAAATCCATGTCCCCGAGTCCAAAATCCATCTCCCTAAGTCCCAAATCCATGTCCCTGATCCCTGAGTTCATGTTCCTTCCACCCAAATCCATGTCCCTGATCCCTGAATTCATGTTCCTTCCACCCAAATCCATGTCCCTGCCTCCCGAATCCATGTCCCTAAGACCCAAATCCATGTTCCTCCCTCCCAAATCCACATCCTCGAGTCTCAAATCCACATCCCTGATCCCTGAATTCATGTTCCTTCCTCCCAAATCCATGTCCCTGATCCCTGAATTCAAGTTCCTTCCTCCCAAATCCGTGTCCCTGCTTCCCAAATCCATATCCCTGAGTCCCAAACCCATGTTCCTGCCTCCCAAATCCACGTCCCTGCCTCCCAAAACCACATCCCCGCCTCCCAAATCCACATCCCCGAGTCCCAAATCCACGTCCCTGCTTCCCAAATCCACGTCCCTGCTTCCCAAATCCATGTCCCCATGAATAAACTGAGAAATCCTCCTTGGGCTGCCACCCTCCAGCAGCAGGACCTGGTGTGGGCACATCCACAATTCCAGGGACAATTCCCGGCGCAATTCCCGGCTCCACGGGAGCCGCAGGACACAAAGGAGCACAAAGCCGCGACAAAAAGCAGCATCAAGGCACGCTGCCCACCCTCCCAGAATCCAGGGAAAAAGGGGAGAACCCCATCCCAGATCCCGGTGCTGCTCTGCCCTCCCTGAGCAGCTCCGCGATTCTGCTTCCATGAATTATTTATTCCCTTTCCAGGTGATTTTTTTTTTTCACGGACAAATTCAGTCGGCTAATTAGCAAAGCAGAGCCAGCTCCTCTTTCCGGGAGCACGATTGGTTTGCATCCAGACACTCCTGCCCTCCATTCCTTCAAATCCAAAGTGCCGGGATGAGGCACAGCCAGCAGCGCTCCGGGGCCTGCCAGGAGCAGAACCCGGCAGGGCCGGGCAATTTCTCTGTGCAAAGCTCAGGAATAATTGCCAAAAAAACCGGCCTGAAAATTCCTTTTGGACATCCCAGGGATGAGGATTTCTCTGGGCAGGTCCTCCATGGGAACGAGGGAGCAAAGAGCTGGGAATTGGGCTGGAATGCAAAGCTCTGCCTGGATCCAGCTGCCTTGGCACACAAAGAATCGGCTCCTCTCCCCTCCTGTGCTATTTAAAGGAAATCGAGGTCAGGCTCGCACGCTGAATTCCTGAATTCCCCGCCTTTGCCTCAGGATGTCCAAAATCACCTGGTTTTCATCGGGAAGCGACCCCAGCGCCGTGCTGGGAGCTGGCGGGGCCTCACTGCCCTCCCAGGCACAGGGAATTCCCGCTTCGTTATCCCAGGCTAATGGACATTTGAAATCCAAAGGAAGGGAAATCGCTTTTCCATCAGCGGAGATGGGGCCGAGCCCACTCCAGCCCTGCTCCCTGCCGGATAAAATTCCTTGATTTAAGGAGCACACCCAGACCCTCCCAGGGCCTTTTCCAAGTAGGTTTGGAGCAGGGATGGGCAGGGCCGGCCCCACAGCACCCCCCGAGAGGGGGTCAGGGCTCCAGGGCACAGCGGGAACTCTCCCTGGATATTCCCTCCAAGGAAAAGCCATTCCTCATTCTGGAGAGCCCCTGGATTGGTGGCGTTTGTGGACCCGCAATGAATTGGGATTTATTAGAGCCAGACCGGGATTCATGGGATGAACAGGGGGAGATGTCAAAGCTCGGTGGCCCCTTTCCCTTTCCCTTTCCCTTTCCCTTTCCCTTTCCCTTTCCCTTTCTCTTTCCATTTCCCTTCTTGCGCTTTNGAACAGGGGGAGATGTCAAAGCTCGGTGGCCCCTTTCCCTTTCCCTTTCCCTTTCCCTTTCCCTTTCCCTTTCCCTTTCCCATCATCTCCCTTCTCTCCAGGATTTGGATGTTTTGTTGTTCGGAATTCCAGGGGCCGGCGCGTGAGCTGCCTGGAGCCCAAATCTCCTCCCATTTGGGGATGGGACAGACCCAGGATGATCCTCGCAGCCCCAAAAATCCCACCCGCCGACTCCTCAGGAGCGGCTCAAACACACCCAGCCCCTCCTCAGCGGGGCAGAGAAATCCACCAGGGAAACTCTGGGAAAAAAATATCCTTCCTCTCCCCGCTGTCCCAAGGGAAAAGGGGCCGGGGAACAGCCCGGTTCTGGTGCCTTTGCTCCAACCCCGGCAGCTGGGGATGAAAGGAGCAGGCTTGGAATTGTCAGCCGGGCATTCCTGACCTCGCCGGCTCCAGCTCCCTCGCCATAGTAACAACCACCCGGAAAATCACAACAACAACAACAACAAAAACCGCCCGGATCCCTGCCTCTCCCTGAAAAAAGAAAAGAACGGGAAAAAGAAGGGAAATCATTGGAATTAGAAGAGATTTCATGGTGCCGAGCAGAGGAAAAGCAGCAGCACCGGCAGCGGCTCGTTTTGTGTGCCCCTCTCTCCGATCCCGAGCATCCTCTGGGATGCGGGAGGGGCCGGGAGCGCTCCGGCCTCCCCCGGCCTCGCCCCTTCCCCCATCCCGCTCCCTCGGGATCCCTTCCCAGCCTCCCCCTGCCAGCTGCGATTTCCTGCAGCCGCTGATGGCAGGCAGAGGGGTTGTGGAAGGAAATATTCCCCGGCAGGAGCGTTTCAGGAGTGTCGGGACAGAGACAGAAAAAGCCCAGATCAGCCTTTTTTTTNNNNAAAGAAAAAAAAAACCCCAGACGCTTTTTTTTTTTTTTTTTTTTTTTTTTTTTTTTTAATCCTGGGTGGGCTGAAAAATCAGCAGAGTAAGGTGAGGTTCGCTCACGTCATAGTTCATCCAGGAGTTTTAGTGTAATTTAATTAATTTTAATTTAATTTTAATTTAATTTAAGAACGAGGATCCTCCTGCCATAGCGAGGGGTCTCCCTTCCCCATCCAGCTCCCACCAGGATCCTGAATCCCTCCCCTCGTCCCCAAAATCTCCCTCTGCCCCAACAGCTTCTCTCCCACACGAATCAAACACAAAAAAAGGGCTTTTCCAAGCCCTGCAGCCTCTGAGGTTGTTGTTTCCAGAGCTCTTTTTCCTCTTTTTTTTTTTCGGCTGCAGAGGGAATGGGAAGAGCTCGGGCCAGATCACAGCTGGGGGAGGTCACAGCAACCCCATCCCTGCCGAGGCCTGCTCTGGGAGAAAGGCTGGAAAAATGGGATTGGGGGTGCTGGGAGGAGAAAGGCTGAAAATACGGGATTTGGGAGCTACCGGGGGAAAGAAAAGTCAGGGAAAAACCCCGTCCTGCTTCACAAAAAGTAAGGAAAAATCATCTTTCTCCACCCAATTTTTGGAAGGGAAACGCCAACTCCAAGCTTTGTTTGAGGCTGTTGCTGAAAAGCCCGGGGTCCCAAAGCATTTCCTCCAGAAAACCCAGTGAGGAATTCCCTCCCTCCTTCCTTTCCCGGGATTTCTCGGGAATACTCACAGCTCCGGAGCCGCCGCGCTCAGGTGGAGCTGGAAAAGCTCCTCAACTTCCCCTTTTCCCAAACCCTCCGAGCATCCTTTTCCTCCCACTCCCGGGAGCAGCCGGGGCTGGGAATCGCTGCGTGGGAAGAGAGGTGGGGAAAAATAAAAAAATAAAAAAAAAAATAAAATAAAAATTCCGCGTAAATCCAGCGGCGCTGCCGTTCCCCCTCTGGAAGATGTAGGACACTCGGGGCGGGGAGGGTTTCCCCATCTGGGCTCCTCCTCGGGGCTGTGCGTGCGAATTCCCGGCGTTCCCGATCCATCCGGAGCCTTTTATGGCTCCCCGGGCTGGCGCAGGATGTTCTGGAACGGCGGCGCTGCCCCCCCGCTCCCCGCCCTGAAGCGGCAGCGGCAGAATTCCCGGGAAACGGAGGCAAAAATCGGGAAAGCCGGAGCTGGGAGGAGGCAGCGGCTCTCAGGGAAGGGATGGAGCTGCCCCTGGGTGGATCCCAGGGAAGAGCCCATCCCGTGGATTTCATCCCAAAATGGGGAAAAAGGGGGCACGGCGGGGGCGGCGGAACCGCAAAATTCCGCTCCCGCATCCCACAAGGAGTTCAAGGGACCGGGATTTTGGACCCTTTGGAGCCGATTCCCAAAATTCCCCTCCCATATCCCAGAAGGAGCTCAGGGGATCGGGATTTTGGACCCCTTGGAGCCGATTCCCAAAATTCCGCTCCCGCATCCCACAAGGAGCTCAAGGGACCGGGATTTTGGACCCTTTGGAGCCGATTCCCAGAATTCCGCTCCCGCATCCCACAAGGAGTTCAAGGGACCGGGATTTTGGACCCTTTGGAGCCGCTTCCCAAAATTCCGCTCCCATATCCCAGAAGGAGTTCAAGGGACCGGGATTTTGGACCCTTTGGAGCCGCTTCCCAAAATTCCGCTCCCGCATCCCAGAAGGAGTTCAAGGGACCGGGATTTTGGACCCTTTGGAGCCGATTCCCAAAATTCTGCTCCCCGCAGCTCCCGCATCCCACAAGGACCTCGGAGCAGCGGGATTTTGGACCCTTTGGAGCTGATTCCCAAGCTCCTTGATGAACACGGGAGAAAAACGGGAAAAATTGGGATAAATCAGGGAAAAAGGGGGAATTTAAACAGCTCAGCCACAAATCCCAGGTGCTCTGAGCTTCCCAATGGCTGAGTTTCAGCCACCGGGCTGGAAAATTTGTTTGGGAATGATTAATTCCCATTTTTTTAGTGCCTCCAGAAAAGCAGATTTTTTTTCTTTTTTTTAGCCCCCAGCCTGCTTGGGAATGATAAAGGAGGTGTCGTTGATAAAGGGGGCGAAAAAAATTAATAATAGTCCTAAAAATCTATAAAATCCCTGCAATTCCACATCTGTTTCCATGGGAACAGCAGGAGAGGTGCAGGAATTCCAGGGAGGAATTAATTCCTGGTTTTAATTCCCTTTTTTCTCACCTTCAGCACCTCAGGCTGAGCCAAATCCATCCCAAAACCATTCCTGGGATGGGAAATGGGGGGAAAGAGCTGCAGGAGGGAGGAAAATGGAGGAAAAAATGGGAAAAATCAGCTCTGGAAATGCAGGAAAAGCGGGTTTTTTTCGGAAATAATGAGGATGTTGTGGGTAAAGAGGGAAAAAAGCCATTTTTTTTCTGTGCCAGAAGGGAGAGAAATGCAGGGGATGGGAGAGCCTTAATTTTTCCAAGAGGTTTGGCGAGCTGACAGTTAATTAAGGAGTTAATTAAGGAATTTTTCAGTGCAAGGGACTCCCTTAATCGGGGCAGACAGGAGCCCAGAACGCCGGGGTTTCTCCATCAGGTTTTCACCCGCGGGGAGAAGTTCAGCAGCTGTGCCCGCCCCTGTGACAAACGAGGGGTGACAGCTTTCCGGGAGGGCAGGAACTCGGGAAAAAACAGGGAAAAAAGGGATAAAAACCACCCCAAAACCCACCCCAATTCAGCTGCAGCTCGTGGGGCGGAAGCAGCTTTGAGCTGTGGGTTTTATAATAAAGATAAATTTTAAGAAATTAAAATTATATCATAGCTCAAAACAGAAGTCTGTGCTGGTATCCAAGTGGAAATAAAATGATCCCACGTTCCCGGAATGCTGAATAAAGCAGGATTTTTTTGGGGGGATCACCACCTGTTTTCCCCTTCCTGAGCAGCCCAACCTGTCCATAAATCCCAAAACCGGGCATGAAATTCCCTGAATTTGTCCCAGAGTCTGTAGGAGCTGCAGGAAAACCTGGAGAGGGAAGAGGGACTTTGCTCCACAGCCAGGGTTAATTATTGATGGCCCAGGCAGAAATGAGAGCCAGGAGCAGCTGTGGGTGGGAAAAAAAAATCAGTGTACAATTCTGATTTTCTATGATTTCCTAACATTTTAATAGAGTTGATGAATGAACTCCCGATCCACACCGAAATTTGCCTTAAATTGCATAGAAATTTGATTTTATTTCCTTTGAGGGTTAAATATTGAAGCATTTCAGGCCTTAAAAAGGAAAAAAAAAAAAACCCCAAACCCAGCTTGAAAACAAAACAATTTCAGGAGCCCGGATTTGTTCCAAGGGTTGCCATAAAGGAATTCCTGCATCCCTCGGAATTTTCCTCTTTTCCAGACCCCAAGGGCTGAGTTCGTGGGAGAACGCATCAATCTGAAACAAGGCAGGGTTTAGATGAGATGTTAGGGAAGGGAATTTTCGTGGGAATGCTGGTAAATATTGGAATGCTGGAATTTAACTCCACCACTGCTCATGGAAGTGGCGGAGTCGAAATCCCTGGAAGTGTTGAGAAAACCTGTGGATGTGGCACCCGGGGACGGGGTTTAGCGGCGATGGTCGGACTCCCGGGTGGAACACGAAGCAGCTGAGATCCCCAAAATCCCAGAATTTAGGGTGGAAAATCTCTCTGAGATCTCCACCCTGAGCCCTGAGTGCCACGACTGATCCCTGATCAGTGTGAGCTGGAGCAGAGGCCGGACAGAAGGAGAGGAATAAAGCAGGGATTTATGGCAAGGCCTTCCAAGGGCACAGCCTGGCAATGCCAGAGCCCGGCTGCAGCCCTGCCAGGATGGGCCTCGAGA
The DNA here is from genome assembly GCA_013390045.1 of Picathartes gymnocephalus. NCBI lineage: Eukaryota > Metazoa > Chordata > Aves > Passeriformes > Picathartidae > Picathartes > Picathartes gymnocephalus. Next base: position 78,090 of record WEKY01038426.1, read on the forward strand.
TGGGCACAGAAAAGGGGCCTGGGCACGGGGTTTCACACTTGGAGAAGTTCTGCTCCATTGGCATCTGGAGCTGAACTGGCCAATTCATCACTGGGAATGATGGAGTTCCATCCTCCTTGCTCGGCCTCCTCTTTTTGACGCTGTTGGTGCTTTTGGGGCTGAGGTTGGGAAGGATTGTCCTGGAATGTTGGGCTGGAGAGAATTGTTGTGTCTGAGTGCCCTGTGAGGAGAGCTCAGTGACACTGAATGTGGAGCTGAGAGCTGCACACTGAAGCAGAAGAGAAACAAAAAATAAAAACCTTAAAACTCTAAGGCATCACGTCCAGGTGACACCTGCAGGGCTGGGCACTGCAAACCTCCCTGGGCAGCCCCTGCCAAGGCCTGAGCGCCCTTTCCATGAGGAAATTCCTGCTGCTGTCCAAGCTGAGCCTCCCCTGGCCCAGCCTGAGGCCGTTCCCTCTCCTCCTGTCCCTGTGCCCTGGGATGAGATCCCAAATCCAGCCCGTCTGCCCCCTCCTGTCAGGGAGTTGTGCAGAGCCAGAAATTCCCCCTGATTTCCCCTTTTCTCCAGGCTGAGCCCCTTTCCCAGCTCCCTCAGGACTTTCCCAATCCCTCCAATCCTTGTTTTCCCTATTTCCCACTCTCCAGCCCCATTTTTGGGGTGTTTTTGGGAACAGAGCCGTGTCCCAGCCGCTCCCCAGCTCGCACCTCCCTGTCCCTGCTGTCCCTGCCTGTGCCAAGCTCCGCTCTGGGCTGACAGCTCTGGAATTTCAGTGCCTAAAATTAGGGATGTGGGGGAGGCAGATTCCCAAATTTTCCCCCCAGCCTCGGGATGTCCCAGTTCTCCCGAGGCTCGGAGCAGACGGGGATGTTTTTGGTGCGAGGCTGGAGGAGGAGGGTGAGAACGGGACTTGGAATCCTGCAGAAATCCCGGCCCCAATTCCCAGGGGGAAAGGGAGAAAAGCCAGGGGAAAAAAGGGGCCGCGGGGGGGAAAGAGCGAAGGAAAAAAAAAAAGAGGGAAAACACCACGGAACAGGAACCAGCCCCAAAAAGGGAAAAGGGAAAATATATACATATATAAATTCATAAAAGTATAAATGTATAAATACATAAATATAGAAATATAGAAATACATTAAAATAGACATACATAAATATAGAAATACATAAATATATAAAATATAAAACTATCAAAACTATAAAAATAAACAACCTTTTCCTTTAAATCAGCCCCCAGAGCTGAGAGCAGCCCTGCTTTTGTTGTCACAGCTGCTGTGCTGTCGGATTAGGCTGGAGCACAGCTGGCAGCTCCGCGTTTT
>WEKY01038426.1:99427-109909 GCA_013390045.1 Picathartes gymnocephalus
CGGGAGCAGTCAGGGTGGGGGGATGGATGGTCTGGGTCACTCAGGGATGGGGGATGGATGGTCTGGTCCTAACAGGGATTGGGGGATCAATGATCTGGCTCCAGAAGGGGTTGGGGATTGATGGTCTCATTCCAACAGAGATGGGGGGATCAGTGGTCTGGATCTGGATCAGGGGCCACTGCTCTGGTTCTGACGGGGATGAAGTGTCAGTGGTCTTGTTCTGGAAGGGACTGGGGGATTGATGGTCTGGTTCCATCAGGGATGGGGGTTCAGTGGTCTGGTTCTGACAGGGATGAAGGGTCTGTGGTCTGGATCTGGATCAGGAGTCGCTGCTCTGATTCTGACAGGGATGAAGGGTCTGTGGTCTGGATCTGGATCAGGGGTCACTGCTCTGGTTCTGACAGGGATCAGGGGTCCGTGGTCTGGATCTGGATCAGGGGCCGCTGCTCCGGCCCTGGCAGGGACGTGGAGCTGCAGCAGAGCCACCCTGGGCAGGGCAGGGGCTGGTCCCTGGTGAGGGGGTCCCCGCTCCCCTCAGATCTCGGCCTTGGCACTGGAGGGAGATGGGCTGAGGGGGCCCATCAGGAGTGAGCAGAGCAGAGGAACAAAGAGAGGGAGGAATTAGAAGGGAAAGGCGAGGACAGAGCCCCTTGGGGCTCTGGGGACACTTTGTCCAGGGGTAGAAGGCACAAACTTGTGAAGAAAAGAGATCACCCCTTCTCCCACATCACCCATCAGGGCTGAGTCCCTCAGCACAGGCATGGGGGAGAAGTTCCGGGGATTTAGAGAATATTTGTCATTGTAAAAATGCCATTCCCCAGCCTTTACCTCCTTCTCCAAGTCACTTTTCTTGGACTTTTTGGCTTTGTAGGAACATCTCCCATGGAAAATGAGGCTCCAGAACACTTCTTGTGCTGGTGCCCTGGACAGCTGAAGGGGCAGAGCGTGGTTAAACCTGGCACAGCTTTTCCTGCTCTCCCAGGGTTTGGGAGCCCCTCCCTGGGCACTGAGGGGCCAAGTTTGCCCTGGGTTTGGGGTTTCAGGGTCGTGCTGGGCACAGGGAAGGACCTGACAGCCAAGTTTGGGCTGACCCCAGCCCTTGGGCAGTGGGCAGGGGATGTGTGTAGGAAATGTGGGACTGGGATGAGAGGCAGCACATGGATTCACCCCTGGAGAGGGAGCAGGGCCGTCCTAGAGCCTGCTCAACAGTGCTGGATTCACCCTCGGAGTCGGGTCCGAGGGGAGGCAGGTGTGGGATATTTGTGCTCTGGATGCTGCCAGCCCTGTTGTTCTCTGTTATTCCCTGTTTTCCCCTGTTATTCCCTGTTATTCTCTGTTTTCCTCTGTTTTCTCCTGTTATTCCCTATTATTCCCTGTTATACCCTGTTTTCCCCTGTTATTCCCTGTTTTCCCCTGTTATTCCCTGTTATTCCCTATTATTCCCTGTTTTCCCCTGTTATCACTGTTATACCCTGTTATTCCCTATTATTCCCTGTTATTCCATGTTTTCCCCTGTTTTCTCCTGTTATTCCCTATTATTCCCTGCTATTCCCTGTTCTCCCGTTTCTCACTGTTATTCCCTGTTTTCCCCTGTTTTCCCCTGTTTCTCACTGTTATTCCCTGTTTTTCCCTGTTTTCCCCTGTTATTCCCTGACGTTCCCTGTGGTTCCCTGTGCCCAGCAATTCCTCCCGTCCTGCTGACTCTGGCACAGCCTGGCAGCTCTCGGCACCAGCAGGGATTCACCTGGAGCCAGCGTCCCTTTGCCAGCCTGGAGCTGTTCCCTGCCCTGCTCACCCCCCTGGGCAGGGCACCGAGGGCTCACTGTCCCCTCCCAAGGGACAGCCACGGGGGTCCCAGCCCCACGGGGACACCCAAGGGTGCAGCGGGCGGGTGTCCCAAACTTGTCCCTGAGCCTCTCTCCCTGCCTGGAGCCATCCCAGCCCCGCTGCTGCTGCCGCGGCTCTGCCACCGCTTCCTGGGGACACCCAAAAACTAGGAGGGGACATGGTTTGAGCCCCTCTGGGCACTCCCAGCCCCTCTCATCAGAGAGGGCCCCAGGGCTGGGCTCGCCCTGCTCTCTCCTCGGTGTCACCGAAGCTTCAGGCAGGGGGAAAATCCTCCTTTTCCTGAGCAGCTCTGGCAGTCCGGACACGTGAGAGCAGCACACCGCGCACAGAGCCCCCGCAGCAGCCCCCAAACCCCTGCACGAGCCACCGGCACCCCTCTGGGCCGCCCAGACCCCCTCAGGACCCTCCATCGGGCACCACGACACACCTGAATCAACGGCAGGAAATCAGGTGACGCCAAAACCGCGGCAATTCCTCTCTCCGCGTCCTTAATCTGCTTTTCCCTGGCTGACATCAGCGCTCAGGTTGATACACGCGCCGCTTGCCTTATCTTTCTTTGGGATTACCTCATCGGAGAGGACGCGGAAAGACTCCCTCTCCCTCTCTCCCTTTCCCTCTCCCTCTCCCTCTCCCTCGCTCCCTCTCCCTCTCCCACCTCGGGGTTTGGAGCTGCGAGTTTGCCGCGGGAGGAAGGACCGGCGAGGATGCTGCAGCACACCCAGCCCTGCCGGCCCCGCCGCCGCTTCCCCCCGCATCCTCCCAGGATCCAGGGAAATCCAGGCAGGCGCAGGCAGCTCCGGCTCTGCTCCCTGCCCTTCAGGATTCCAAACGCGCCGGCTCCGCGGGGTCTGTTCCGGCTACAAACAAAGCCGAAGTGTTTGCACACACACACAGAGCCCCGTCCTTCGCCTGGGCCAGACAAAAAAAACTTAAATTCGGGTTCAGGAACGCCCGTTCCAACCCTGGAATCCAACAGTTAACGAGCTCACGTGTAATTAACTGATAACGACGTTAGCATGTGTTGCATGCGATTCTCTGTCAACATAAATAATGGGAATATAACGCGAATATACACACGCACACACCTCAGAAATATTCCTACAGGGATGAATTTTGGCCAGGTCGGGATTATCCTCACCCAAAACAAAGCCAATTTAATTTTTCCCCGAGCTCACCAGCCACCTCCACTAGAACAGAGCCGCAGCAAGCCACAACCACCCTTCAGCTACAACGCCGCCGAGAGAAATAAATCCATATATTCCCACATTTTTCAGCACGGACTGAGGGCTCGGGTTGCTTTGGGATGCTCGGGGCTGCCATCCCCGGGGATGCTGCCCAGGCAGGGTAGCCGGGAGCGGGGGCATGGCGGTGCCCGCGGGTGCTCCGCGTGTGCTCAGCGCCGATCCCACCGCGGCCCGAGCGCTCCCCCGGTGCCCCCGCTCGCCCTCACGGCCGCAACTCCTGCAGGCAACGCTCCAGACAAAGAAAGGGAGAGAAAAAAAGCCGTCTTACTTTTTTTTTTTTCCTCCTCCTTTTTTTTCCCTTCTGCTTTTCTTTCCCTCTCCTCTCTCCTCCCGCAGCCTCACCCGCGGGACTCCAGCGATTCTTTTTTTTTTGGGGGGGATCCTGCAAAGCAACTTCAGGAGGAGCCGGGCGCTGCTCCGAGGCACCGTGGAGGGCTCGGCCGGCGGAGAAGAGAAGGAACAAAAGCCCCGGCGCTGCCCCAGCGGTGCTGAATAGGTGTCTTCCTAATTGTAAAGGGGATTGTGAGGCTGTGTGTGGCTGCGGGGCGGGAGGGGGCGGGTGAAGGGGCGATGGGGAGAGGCCTCCCTCCCTCCCACCCGGCTGGGGCCGGGCCGCCCGCAACCCCGAGCCGAGCTGGTGCATAAATTATCTCCTGGCTCTCCATCTCTCGCCGCCCCGAGCCGCGCATCCCCGGCAGTTTCCCCATTCCCCGCACGGCGGATGCGGTACCCGGGGCACGGGCCCCGCTGCCCCCCGCCCCGGGCAGCGATGCCGCCGTTCTTCCCGGTTCTTCCCGGCTCTTCCAGGCTCTTCCCGACTCGCCTCTCTCCCGCTTTCCCCCTTCCTGCTTTGTCTCCGGCCCCGTCTCGCAGCCGAGCAGACACAAAAGAACCTCTGACCTGGGAGGAGAAATCCCCCTTTTCCAGGAATAATAAAAAAAGAAAAAGCCCACCCGAGGTCTCCGCTGCGCGCTTTGAGCAGGCAAAAGGGGGATTAAAAATAGCTGGGCTAGCTCGGTATGGGAGGCAGCATTGCTCCCCTAATGAGTGTAATTAGCGGGGTGAGGATGGAAGCGGCTTTCCCTGCGTTTCTCCCTGCCTGCCAGCACTGCCCGCGCTCTCCCACAGGTTTTTTGGGGAAAACGGCGTTTCCCCACTTCCTGGAGCTGCTGGGGCAGGAGCCGTCCCTGGGTGCAGCTCTCAGATGCCTTAAGCACCTCCGTCTCCAACCGGCGAGGTTCAGACCGGATTAAATCCCAAAAACCCATCCCGAGTCCTCCGGGGCTTGGCAAAGCAGACACAAGTCGCATTTGGGACCTTTTTTTTTTTTTGCTGTTGTTCCCTTGCGCGGCTCGTTGCTATCCCTCCACCTCAGCTCTCCCAAATCCCGGGCTGTCAGCGGAACAACGGGGGATTCAGAGGGGATTTAGCCGGGCTCGGGAGCCGGATCCTCCTCCCGCGGCATGACCTCACCCCGGGCCGGGACAGCGGCTGCGGGGCTGCTCTGCCTTGGGGACACGGGAGGTCCCTGCAGGGGGGCAAGGACCCTCCCTGCTCTCTGCCTCCTCGCCTAAATAACTCCAAAAAATCCAAATTTGAGCTGTTAATTTTGGCTGCAGGGATGCGGGTGAGACGAGGGATGGGGCGAGAATGAAGCAGGGCCCATCCTGCGCATCCTTCCCCTAAATAGGGATGGGAAAACTGATGAATCCCCTCGGATGAGCTGGGCAGTTCATTAACTGATGGGCCTAATGAGCTGCTCGGGTTGTCCAGCGAGCCAGGAGAGCTGAGGTGGGGGGACAATGTTGGATCTGGGCACGGCATTGCCGGGGCAGGAGGTCCAGGAGCCGTCAGGGAGGGCTGAGCCGTCTCCCAGCATCTGCTCCGCTCTGACATTGTGCTCGCTTGGACCTATTTTTTTTTTTTTTTTCCTTTTTAATTGTCTTTATGTCCCTCATTTGCATAATCCCCATAATGCAGCGCAGCAGGACTTTTGCTCTGAGCTAATAAAGAGACGACCAAAATAAATGTGTCATGTAAGATTTGCTTCCGTTCCTTGCCTTCGCGAGAGGAGCTCTCAGCGAGGAATGACGCTGGCGGCGTGGATCTCACAGGAGCTGTCAGCCCGGCCTGCCACGAGCAGCGACTTCCCCTCGCCCCTGGAGCTCCACTGCGCCAGATGTTTTCGGCTGAACTCGGCAGGCAGCAGCAGGAAAAGGTGGCTGTGGAACGCCGGGACGAGCTCCTGGATTGCTCCCAAAAATTCTTCCCCCAAACCACCCCACCCCAAAAGCGTCCCCCAGCCCAGCAGAAGGTTCGTCGTTGTGGTTTTCCATCCCGTGATGGGCAGGCAGGTGCCTGAGGTGGTTTGGTTTGGGAGTGTTTAATTCAGAATTACGGGGCGCTGTGATTTCCTCTCCTCCCCGGAGCGGTGCCCGGCTCTCCTCTCACCGTGGTGTTGAATTACTGATGAAATTCATTCCCCGAGCTGAGGAAAAAAGGAGTAATTGCTCTGCCGTGAATATCCGAGTGGGCTCACGGGGCTGGCAAAGGGCCGTGTGTTCACTGCAGGAGGATTTCCCCCTCGGTTCGACAAGGATTTATTGGTCCCTTTCCAAGAAATTGGCTGGATGGAGCTCGGGGTGTGGATGGGAACAGCAGAGATCCCTTCCCAAAACAGCCTTAGCCGGCTCCGAGTGTTGAAACACGATTTTAAAATAAGTTTGCTGGGTGTTTTCCCAGGATGGAGCTCGGCTGGAAGTGCGAGAGCTGCTGGAGGATCCCTGGAATCCAGAGGATCCCTGGAAAGCCAGGCCTGTGAGGAGATCTGGATCTGATGGAGCAGTGAGACTCCTCGGATTCCTGGAGGTATAGAAGGGTTGGTTCCTCTGAAATTCCTCGGGATTTCACACCTCGTGCATTCCAGGAATGGGATTTATCCTCTTTCTTCCCCCAGCCCCGTGACCCTGGAGGATTCTCAGCTCTGACCTAAGAACTCTCCAGCATTTCCCACTCTTGTTTGCTGGGAAAAGCCTGAAAACACCAACCCTAAAAGGTAAAAACTACAAGAGAAATAAAAACCTGGTAATGGGCGAGGCTGCTTACTTATCCTTTAAACCCTGAGCCATATAAACTCATTTTTTATGGCTCCCCATAACCTGACTCTGGACTGGGAGAACTTTCCACCCCCGGGAAAAGAAATTCCATCCACAACAAGTCCTCATCCCAGCAGTGAAATCTTCACCCCGATGGTCTGGACTGGCCCCTGAGAGGCAGATCCGTGTGCTGGGGTGGGAGAAGGGAGCTCTGGGAGCCGGGAAGGCAGAGATCCATGAGGATGGAAAGAAGGGAAAAACAGCGGGAATGAGACGAGGCGCACGGGATGGACGGCTGTGGAGTCTCCCTCCAGGATGCAGCCAATAATTTCCCTTTTCCCCACAGCACCAGGGCGAGAGGACGGGATCATCCATCTTCATTACACGGCCGGAATAGGCTCTGTCAGGTTGTGCTGTAAAACCCATCAATATTCCCTCGGCCTGGCTGCCCACACTTGCAGGAGGGGCTGCACAACCAGGGTGGGCACCGGGACATGCCAGGCACCAGTTTGGGGCACAGCACAGATCCCCACGGGGCTGGGAGGGGGGGGACACGGAGACACCCAATTATTGCCACACGCCTTGGGGGTTTTAAAGGAGTTAATGCTTTTTTTCTCATCCGGCTCTCCGGGGGATTTCCCTTTGCCATAAAATGTGCAGGAAACAGAGCAAATCTCCTGCCACAAAACCCCGCAGGAAGGAGTCGTTCAGGGAGCAAAAATGACCCGGGGAAGCCTCCTGTGCCCGGTTGCAGTCACACAACCCCGCTCAGGTTGCAAAGCCAGCTCAAATCAGCGCTCCCACACAGAGCGAGGCACCGCCAGGGCAGCTCCGGGGATCAGCCCCTCCCAGCTCAGCAGCATTCCTGCTGCTCCCGAGAAGCACCAGTGAGGGGACAGACCCCTGGAATGGGACACAAGTCCCTGACCGCCACACCTTTGGGTGTGGAATTTGGATTTTGGGGCTTTGGCTTTCGCTGGGAGGTGCTGGAAGCAACCACAGCTGTGGGTGCCTGGTTGGGGCAACCACCCAGCAGCAAGCAGCCCTCAAATTAACCTCAGACCTGCCAGGACCCCTCCATGCCCACCCTGCTGACCCTTCCCGGGGCAGGAAGGGGGGTCTGGCGATGCCCCCTGCCCTGGGAAGCTCCCTCAGGGGCACTTCCACACCTCCTGCTCGCCCGGGCTCCTTCCGCAACAAAAATCTCCCAGCAGGCGAGACGAGCCCCATCCATCTCGCTCCCAAGGCGGCCACGCAACTAAAAATAAACCAATAAAGGAGAAATCGGCTTGGAGGGATCTGCAGCAGCAGCAGCAGCAGCAGTGCAATTACAACAGAGAGATTTGCAGCAGCTGCAGCACCTGCACCCGGCTCTGCAGCCAGCCAGGACCCCCAGAGCCCCCCAGCCCCACTGTGCCAGCAGTGCCAGCAGTACCAGCAGTGCCAGCACCTGCTGCTGCTGCCCCACAGCCCCGGCTCTGCCTCTCTTGGCTCTTTTGGCTTCTCCAAAACGCTCCTGCTTGTCCCAGGGCACCTCCGAGGGTGCTGCCAGGGGGTGGTGGCAGCTCTGAGCTCGCCAGCACTGCTGGCAGCAGGAGAGGGGCTCCCCTGACAGAGGGGAAGTTTAGGGTGGATTTTGGGATGAAATTCTGCTCTGTGAAGGTGGGGAGGCCCCAGCACAGGGTGCCCAGAGAAGCTGTGGCTGCCCCTGGATGCCTGGGAGTGTCCAAGGCCAGACTGGACGGGGCTTGGAGCAGCCTGGGATAATGGGAGGTGTGGGAGGTGGAACTGGGTGGGCTTTAAGGTCCCTTCCCACCCAAAGCAGCCTGGGATCCCATGGTTGTGGCAGGGTTTGGGTGAGCACCCCGAGCCCTTCCCGCAGACAACAGCAAATAACCCAAACCCTCCAGCTCTGTGTGTGGATCCACTCCTGTGGGGCGAAACCCCCAATTTGGGACAACACTCCCACCCCTCCTTTCTGTCAGCATTTAATGAACGATCTGTTCAAGCTCTGCTCCTCTCCACTGTCCCAGCAGCCGAATTGTGACTCCAGGGACCCCTGATCCTGGTGGTGCCATGTCCCTGTCCCTGTCCGTGTCCCTGCAGCTGCAGGCCCTGGGGCAGCTCCAGCCCAGCAGGACGCGCTGAGCGTTTGCCTCTGCTTGTCGTGGAGATCTCCCGGCGTTTTTTAAAAGGGGAGATGAATTTCGGGGAGCTCTGGGCTCCGATTTCCCCCGGCAATGGCTCTGTCAGGCTGCCGAGCCGGGCTCCCGTCCTCCCGCTGCTACTGCTGGAATTTGATTCCGCGCTGCCAAATCTGCGCGGCTGCGAACACATTCCCGCTCCTGATTAATGTGAGTAATTTCTGCTTGAAAGGAGGTTTGAAATGAGCAGCCGAGGGGAAGCGAGAGCTGAGGGTTCCCCCCAGTCCCCCCCTCCCCCGGCGCTCGTTGCTGTTTGCATTTCCCAGCTCGGGGATGGGCGAGCAGCTGAGCAGACTTGCTGGCCCNCGGAGGGACACGGAGGGGACAAGGGGTACAGGGCGGGGATGTTGGGGGATTCACAAGGAGGACACGCGGGTTACACGGAGGGAACACCATGGTGATGTGGAGGGGACACGGAGGGAGCACCATGGGGACACCGTGGGGACACGTGGGGGCTGCGCCGGGGGTTGGGGGACACGAGGGGGTTTCACGTGGGTGTCCGGTTGCCTCAGGCCAGCACGGGGAGCACCCCCTGCCTCAGCACCCCCACAGAAAAGCTGCCCCACATCAGGGCTCTGTAGGACACGTCGTAGCCCCAGGAACCTCGGGAGATTTCCCCCGTCCCCTCCGTCGCCTCCCTGAGGAGCAGCGGTGGCTTCGCGTCTCCTTTTCAATTTCTTTTTATAAGGAAGCAGAAAGAGAGAGAGAGAGAGAGAGGGAGGGAGACGGAGTCACATCCTAATCTGGCAAAATGTCAGGGAGTGATTCAGAGAAGAGGCGAGCGGCAGAGAGAGGCAGCCCACACAGGAGACTTGTTTCTGGTTTCCAAATGTCAGCATGTCCTTTAATTAAATGCTGATTAACAGGGGACGTGCTCCCCGGAGCCGGAGCCGGGGCTGCTGCTGCTGCTAAGCCCGGCTCCAGAGAGAGCCCAGCTCCAGAGAGAGCCCAGCCCGCAGCTCTGCCTCCCCCGGCATGAGCTCCTGGAGAGCCTCGGGAGCCGAGCCAGGCTGTGCCCAAGTCCCTGCTCCTTGTCCCAAGCCCCCGGGCTGAGACCCAGCCTCTGATTTTTGTCCCCGTGCGAAGCTGCAGCTGAGCGAATCTGGATGCAAACCCCGAGGTGTTCTGGCTTTAGTCGGAGCAGCTCTTTCCTTCCCCAGCTCTCCCCCTGCCTGGCCTGGGAATGGCTTTGCCCTCTCTGGATTCTCCTGGTGAACTTCCCCAAGTGCCCTGGGATGGGTGAATCCCAATCCTGGCGCTGTCCGGCCCTTTGGGATGGCTCAGGATGGTTTTATCGGGGTTGGGGCAGCCCCGAACGAGGTTTATGAGACAAGAGAGGAACGTTCTGCTCTGCACCTCTGGCTGGCCACGGAAGTGCTCCCGGGAGAACAAAACTCTCCAGAGTGCACAGGAAACGTGGTCCCCCCTCTGGGGACCTGTGTCACACAGAGCCACCCACTCAGAGCCCACCAGGGAGGTGACAGGGCTGAAGCCACACACCAGACCAGGCTAAATCTGAAACGGGACATAATTAAAGTCAAGATTTCTGTGCCAAAACGGAGAGGAGAAAAGCTTTCCCTGCTCCTCCTGCCGTCTCCTCAGCTCTGCCTGCTCTACGCGTCCCTCCCGGTGCCATTGGAAATCCTTCCTCCCTTTTTTGTGTCACCTCTGGAGGTGTGAGACGGGGTGACCAGGGGCTCTGGATGCCTCATGTCCCTGTCCCTGTCCCTGTCCCAGTGTCACAGGGATCTCTGTGTGTCCCCTGTCCCCATTCCCAGTGTCACAGGGATCTCTGTGTGTCCCCTGTCCCCATTCCCAGTGTCACAGGGATCTCTGGGTGTCCCCTGTCCCCATTCCTCGTGTCACAGGGATCCCTGGCTGTCCCCTGTCCCCATTCCCAGTGTCACAGGGATCCCTGGCTGTCCCCATTCCCATTCCCAGTGTCACAGGGATGTCTGGGTGTCCCCTGTCCCCATTCCCAGTGTCACAGGGATCCCTGGCTGTCCCCATTCCCATTCCCAGTGTCACAGGGATCTCTGGGTGTCCGCTGTCCCCATTCCCATTCCCAGTGGCACAGCGAGCTCTGCGCGT
>WEKY01038426.1:113332-132177 GCA_013390045.1 Picathartes gymnocephalus
AAAAAAAAAAAAAAGGAGCCTGACAAATGGATTTGGCGGCTTCAAGGGCTTTATTTACTTACAGTAGCAAAAACTGCTAAATATGTAATTGGTTTATGTGACAAAAACCCCTCTGAGCCTTGCTCGTGCCCGGCGGAGCCCATTCCCCTCTGTTTGGGCACAGAGGGGATCCTTGGCACAGCAGATTCCATCAGGGAATTCCTTCTGGTAGTTTTGTGCGGCTGCTTCATCCCTGGAAGTGTCCCAGGCCGGGTTGGAGCACCCTGGGACAGCGGGAGGTGTCCCTGCCATGGCAGAGGTGGCACCGGCCGCGTTTCAATGTCCCTTCCAGCCCAAACCACCCTGGCATTCTGGGATTCCGTGAAACCTCAGTGTGGAATCCTTGGACTGACCGGGGGCTCCTCCAGCTCCTCCCCAGGGCTGGGGACAGCCCGTGCTTGTCCCGTGGGACGCGCCAGAGCCGAGCAGGGGCACCGGGCACGCCGGGTGGGGGCACGGAGGGTGGCACGGCCGCGGCTGTGCCCGGCCGCGTTTCCCGGGAGCATCCCGGCCCTTCCCAGGCCGGCGTTTCTCCAGAGAGCCACGAGGTGGAAGCATTTTCCAAAAACTGCCGCCACCTCCGCGGGGCTGGGGACAAACGGAGCGTGCCCGGGGCAGGGGACAGGGGACAGGGCAGGCAGGGAGCTGAGGGGTGGAGAAAAGAGCTGGGGAGGGATCAAAGAGGGACACGGGGACAGAGCTCCTTCTCCAGGGGAAGGCTGCTGTAACTCCCCACGATGTGAACTGCACGGTACCCAGCGAAAAATGTCCTGTGTCCCCGTGTCCCTCTCCTGTCCCCGTGTCCCTCTCCTGTCCCCGTGTCCCTCTGTCCCTCTGTCCTGCTCCTCGAGCCCAGGCAGGAGCACAGGGACAGTTCCCTGCTCCATTCAGGGGCTGCCCGGTGTCCTTTGTAACCTCTGCACCCCACATATCCTGGAGGGATCATAAATCCATGGGATATCCTGAGCTGGATGGGACCCACAGGGAATTATTGATCCAGCTCCTGGCCCTGCCCAGGACCCTGAAATCCCTCCCTGTGCATCCCTGGGAGCGGTGTCCAAACCTTCCTGGAGCTCTGGGGTTGTGCCCATTCCCTGGGGAGCCTGGGCAGTGCCCCAAAACCCTCTGGGGGAAAGAAGAACTTTGAACCTTCTCCTGATTATCCAGTTCATCCCTCCTCCTTCCCAGCACATCTTCACATGACTGAATTCCTCTTTTCCCTCCTCTAGACAGAATTCTTGGACCCTGGGGTGTGGCAGCAATCACAGGGAGGCCAGCACAGGTATCCCTATGGATCTGTGATCCCGGCAGGACCATCCTGGGGCAGTTTGGGCTCACAGGTGGCACAGCCAGGGCAGGATTTGTCCCTGGCACAGTGACACACTCAGCCCTCGCCCATCCCTCCTCCTTCCCAGCACATCTTCACATGACTGAATTCCTCTTTTCCCTCTTCTAGACAGAATTCCTGGACCCTGGGATGTGGCAGCAATCACAGGGAGGCCAGCACAGGTATCCCTATGGATCTGTGATCCCGGCAGGACCATCCTGGGGCAGTTTGGGCTCACAGGTGGCACAGCCAGGGCAGGATTTGTCCCTGGCACAGTGACACACTCAGCCCTCGCCCATCCCTCCTCCTTCCCAGCACATCTTCACATGACTGAATTCCTCTTTTCCCTCTTCTAGACAGAATTCCTGGACCCTGGGATGTGGCAGCAATCACAGGGAGGCCAGCACAGGTATCCCTATNGTGATCCTGGCAGGCAGTCAGGGCAGGATTTGTCCCTGGCACAGTGACACACTCAGCCCTTGTCCCTCACACTCCCCCTTCCCAGCACACCTCCACATGACTGAATTCCTCTTTTCCCTCCTCTAGACAGAATTCCTGGACTCTGGGATGTGGCAGCAATCACAGGGAGGCCAGCACAGGCACCCAGGTGCTCCCTATGGATCTGTGATCCTGGCAGGACCATCCTGCAGGATTTGTCCCTGGCACAGTGACACACTCAGCCCTTGTCCCTCACACTCCCCCTTCCCAACACATCTTCACATGACTGAATTCCTCTTTTCCCTCCTCTAGACAGAATTCCTGGAGCCTGAGCTCACGGGAGAGGAGAGAGCTCCAGCACAAAGCAGGGTGGGGACAAAGGTCCTGTAATTGTCCCTCCTTAGGGCCATCAGGCAGCCTGAGGGTGCTCTGCTCTCCTGGAAAAGCACATTTCCCTGGAATATTTCATGAGGGAGGCTCGGAGAGGATAAAGGGCTTGGCAGCAGTGACATAGAACCGAGGCTCACCGGTGTGAAAGGCTCCTGTTCAGGGCTCTGGGGACACAATCCCAGTCCCTTCGCCCCTTCTCTGCCTGTGACAACTGAATTGGATGTTTCCTCGCTGGCTGAGGGCGTGGAGGGGTTAAAAATGTTAAAAAACAGAGGGAAAAATAGCAGTAGAGGCAGCAAAATGGGAGCTGCGCCCCTGTGAGAGGTGATCCCACTGCCAGAGGGCTGCCAGATGTCTGGAGAGGGGGTTAAAACATCACCAACTTCCAGGCAGGACCAAATTCCTTGTCTGGCTCTGCTCCAGCCCCAGCTCCCAGCAGGTCCAGCATCCCTGGGTGCGACAGGAGCAGTGTGCAGGCCCAGCTGGGAATGCAGGAGTGCCCTGACATTCACCTCCCCCTGCCTGTGTTTGGTGAGGAAACAGCTAAAAATAAACTGGTGGTACCCCGGGGGCTTCTGGGGAGCAGCGAGGGAAGGCTGGGGAAAAAACTGGTATTTTCCTCTCCGTCAGAGTGGTGTTGTGGATTTTTTTTTTTCCTGACTGGAAGCAGCAGCAGCAGCAGGGCAGGATCAGGATGAGAGCATGGATGGTGCTGGGCCTGTGCAGAGCGCTCAGCATCCCTCGGGAGGAACCCTGAGCCTCTTCCAGCCAGGAGAAACCACCGGGGAGGTTTCTCAGAGCCTGCCAGGGAGGGAAGGAGGTGTCAGGCTGGTTGGGAGAGACTCAACCTGTAATTAAAGCTCCTTTTTGGCTGGGAAATCCTGGTGTTAATTAAACAATCAGTGCATTCAGCAAAGAAGGGGCTCTTCTGGAGCTTCTCTCCAGCTGGGCACTGGTGGCTTCCCATGGGCAGATCCCTCAGCACCAGTTAAAACAAATTCAGGGCACCCTGAGGGCTCATTTCCCTCCCTGCCCAGCCCGAGCAGCACCTGAGCCTCCTGCTGGCCCTGGGATGCTGAGGCTTTTCCCTGGGCTGCTGCCAGCCCTGGCAGGCTGTGCCAGCTCCTTCCTCCAGGAATTCCTCTGCCCTCTGCCGCTGTCACGCCGTGTTTGCCCGCAGGGAAGGAAGGGACAAGGTCCTCGCCCGCCCTGCCTGCTCCAGCCGGTTTTGTTTGGGTTTTTTTTTCAGGGAGAAGCAGCACAGAGCAGCCTGTGAGGGTTTGCTGGGGAGGGCAAAGGTTGGGGCAGCGTTGGAGTTCCCCTAAATCCTGCTGGGATGGGAACAGGAGCGACCCCGAGGCGCGCAAACCATCAGGAGCTCAGGGAAGAGGAACTGCGAGGTCCCTGCGGTGCCACGGCTGCTTTGGCCACCCTGTGGGTCACCCACCGTGTTTCTGTCACCTCCCCTGACGCCTTACGTTGTAAGGTTTTTTTCTGTTCTGCTTCAGTGTGCAGCTCTCAGCTCCACATTCAGTGTCACTGAGCTCTCCTCACAGGGCACTCAGACACAACAATTCTCTCCAGCCCAACATTCCAGGACAATCCTTCCCAAAAGCACCAACAACGTCAGAAAGAGGAGGCCGAGCAAGGAGGATGGAACTCCATCATTCCCAGTGATGAATTGGCCAGTTCAGCTCCAGATGCCAATGGAGCAGAACTTCTCCAAGTGTGAAACCCCGTGCCCAGGCCCCTTTTCTGTGCCCATCTCGAGGCCCATCCTGGCAGGGCTGCAGCCGGGCTCTGGCATTGCCAGGCTGTGCCCTTGGAAGGCCTTGCCATAAATCCCTGCTTTATTCCTCTCATTCTGTCCGGCCTCTGCTCCAGCTCACACTGACCAGGCATCACCCCGATCCCCCAGCTGGGAGTGTTTTGGGGCTTCACCCCGCCCCGGCAGCGTCCCCCTGTGCCCGGAGCTGTCCCTCCCAGCAGGAAGCACACAGCTCACGCAGCCAGCAGCAGCTGCCAGAGAGATTTTCCCTCTTCCCAGCCAACCCCGCTGCCATCTGCTCCAGTTCCCCAATTATCCCAGCAGAGGTGGGGGATGTCAGACGGGATGGGAGGCGTGGGGCGGCGAGCGGCAGCTCCAGCAGCCTCGGCAGCCCCGTGGGGGCCGCAGGAGCTCGCAGACACCACAGCCCGGCTGGCACGGCAGTGAGGGTGGCACGGTGCCCACCCTGCTCCCCCAGCTCAGCCCAGCCTTCTCCCGGCTCCATCCCTGCCATTCCTGCCCTCCCAGGGGTTTTTCCTCAGTGCTCCACCATTCCCGTGTCCCGCCCTGCAGCTCTGGCCCGGCCTTGGCTCTCTTCTCTGGAAATGTTCTCACATTCATCACCCCTCTAATGCCCGCTGAAGTTTATGCCTGCATCGATGTTTTGGGAAGCCAGAGCTGGGCTGGATTCCTGGTTTGGGCTGAAAATAGCTGAACGGGCTGTGAGTCAAGCAGCAAATGCTGGCTGAGCATCCCGAGGCTGTGAGAGCCAGCAGTGAGGGAGGGAGTCCCTTCCCAGTGCCGCCCAAGCTGTTCCTGCTGCGCAGTGCCAGCCACTGCCACAGCTCCTCCTGCTCAGGTGTTTCTTCTTTGGTCCAGGGGGTTTTCCAGATGCCTCACCCTCCCTTCGTGGTTGCCAGAAACTGATGCCTGGTCAGCATGAGCTGGAGCAGAGGCCAGATAAAATGAGAGGAATAAATTCGGGATTTATGGCAAGGCCTTCCAAGGGCACAGCCTGGCAATGCCAGAGCCCGGCTGCAGCCCTGCCAGGATGGGCCTCGAGATGGGCACAGAAAAGGGGCCTGGGCACGGGGTTTCACACTTGGAGAAGTTCTGCTCCGTTTGCATCTGGAGCTGAACTGGCCAATGAATCACTGGGAATGATGGAGTTCCATCCTCCTTGCCTGGCCTCCTCTTTTTGACGTTGTTGGTGCTTTTGGGTTTCCTGAGGTTGGGAAGGATTGTCCTGGAATGTTGGGCTGGAGAGAATTGTTGTGTCTGAGTGCCCTGTGAGGAGAGCTCAGTAACACTGAATATGGAGCTGAGAGCTGCACACTGAAGCAGAACAGAAAAAAACCTTAAAACTTAAGGCATCAGCACGTCCTGCTGTGGGTGTGCAGAGCTGCAGTGGGCAAAGCCAGGAAAATGCAGAGCACTACAGATCCCAAAAGTTCTGCCCCAGAAGGTGCCAAAGCCTCCCTTGCCCTGCTTGTGGTGCCACCGGAGGGTTTGCCCTCTGTTCTCGGCGTTTGGTGCCCCTCCCAAAGAGGGGAAGCTCAGCACCCAGAGAAGCTGATCTGTCACCTCTGAGAGTCCTGACTGCCACCCAGCCCTGGGACCTGCAGGAACTGCTGTGCCTGCCTGTTTCCAGGTGTTTCCAGCAGCTGTTTCCCAGGGGTTAAACCACCTCAGCAGTTTAGAGAGAAGCCGAGTTTGCCCCTGCGAGCGAACCTTGTCCCCTGTCACCCTGAGTGAAGCGAGGGGAGGAGATAAAGCTGGTTTTTTCCAGGGAACAATCCGTCTCTCCCACTGAGTCACTGCCAAGCTCCCCCTCCCTGGGCAGGTCACGGGGTGAGCTGGAGGCTGAAGGCTCCTTGTTCCCCACGGGGAAGGGCTGAGGGAGCCCACCCAGGGCTCCGGGCTGCTCCCTCGTGGCAGCCAACACCTTGAATTTTAACTTTCATATTTTCATATTTCCCCTTTTCTCTGTCCATCTCGAGGCCCATCCTGGCAGGGCTGCAGCCGGGCTCTTGCATTGCCATAAATCCCTACTTTTTTCCTCTCATTTTGTCCAGGCCTCTGCTCCAGCTCAAACTGATAAGGCATCAGTGGAGGAAAGACTTTGTGCGGATTTATTTATTTTTTTACTTTGTTTTGCGATTTGGCAGCTCCTGGTTGCTAAGGGCCTGGATCTCTGGTGTGGATTGGTGGAGCTGTTGTTATGGTGATGCTCCATGGGCAAAATTCAGAGGAGATGCTGCTGGATTCAGTGGTTTGCAGTCGGCCTCGTGGTTGCCATGGTCAGCAGTGCTGGGCACTTTTGGGGATGGGGATTTTGTGTCCCGCAGCACAGAGAATGTAGATTCAGGGATTTCCAGTGATTTCAGGGCAGTTTGGGGTTCACAGAGAGCAAACTGCAGTGTGGGACAAGAGCAGCCTGCAGTGATCTGGGCTTGGAGGTTTGCAGGGAGACCTTAAGGAGCTCCCTCAGCTCTGGGAGGAGCACAGGGATATCTGAACTCATCCCCATTTCTGCCGTTCCTCAATTCACCCACCTGTAAAACAGGAAAATCACAATATTCCTTCTGTCCTGCCCGTTCTGGGAGTGACAGCAAAAGGGGGAATGGGTTCATACTGAAAGAGGGGAAATTTAGGTTTTTTATGGATAAAATCCTTCCCTGTGAGGGTGGCAGGGATTGCCCCATCCCTGGAAGTGCCCAAGGCTGGGTTGGACAGGGCTCGGAGCACCAGTTCCCCAGTTATCCCAGCAGATAATTTCCAACCTGGAAAGAGGAATTTTACATGAGATGATATTTAAGGTTCTTCCCAACCCAAACCATTTTCTGGTCGACGTTTCCTGAGTCTGTGAGGCCACCAGAGGTGAAACTGGGGGGGTTGTTGTTAAATCAGGGTGCCCCACCCCTCGTGAGCACCGTGCACGTCCCCAGGCTGGGACTTAAGGTTTTTTTTCTGTTCTGCTTCAGTGTGCAGCTCTCAGCTCCATATTCAGTGTCACTGAGCTCGCCTCACAGGGCACTCAGACACAACAATTCTCTCCAGCCCAACATTCCAGGACAATCCTTCCCAACCTCAGCCCCAAAAGCACCAACAACATCAAAAAGAGGAGGCCGAGCAAGGAGGATGGAACTCCATCATTCCCAGTGATGAATTGGCCAGTTCAGCTCCAGATGCAAACGGAGCAGAACTTCTCCAAGTGTGAAACCCCGTGCCCAGGCCCCTTTTCTGTGCCCATCTCGAGGCCCATCCTGGCAGGGCTGCAGCCGGGCTCTGGCATTGCCAGGCTGTGCCCTTGGAAGGCCTTGCCATAAATCCCTGCTTTATTCCTCTCCTTCTGTCCGGCCCCTGCTCCAGCTCACACTGACCAGGAGCACGGCCCCATTCCCCATTTTTCCTCGATTTAACACCCAGCTCTCACCCCCCAGCCCCGGGGTTGCTCTCCAGGCAATGATTTTCCCACATCCCTGCGTGTTCTCCACGGGGAGCAGCCAGGCCAGGCCAGCAGCAGCAGCAGGAGGAGGAGGCATTGAACACATTTTTCTTTCCATGACTCGCTGCCCGGGCCCCTATTGAGTGGCAGGGCAGAGGGAAGGGATGCAGTGACTGTGAAATGTTCCCCGCAGAGCCCCGGAGCCGCCGGCTCTCCTCGGGAGCTGCACACATGCCAGGCCATGTGAGCTGAGTGCCAGCAGCTGCTGAGGCCTCTGCATCCTCGGAGAGGAACCTGCAGCAGCAAAACAGGCGAATGTGAACCCCCCCGGAGCTGTCCTGTGCTCCCTGCACATTCCTGGTGCTGTTCCTCCACTATCCTGATCTCCCTGCACATTCCTGGTGCTGTTTCTCCACTGTCCTGATCTCCCTGCACATTCCTGGTGTTGTTTCTCCACTGTCCTGTGCTCCCTGCACATTCCTGGTGCTGTTCCTCCACTGTCCTGATCTCCCTGCACATTCCTGGTGCTGCTCCTCCACTGTCCTGATCTCCCTGCACATTCCTGGTGCTGCCTCTCCACAGCCTCGGTCTTAATCTGTCAGGTTGAATCCATTTTCTGCATTTTCTGCCCGTTGCCAGGGCTCTTCTGGGCTGCAGATCGCAGCTCTGGAGCTCTCCCCAGGGACACAGAGGTGCCTGTTGGGTAGAGCTTGGTTTGGAGGTCGGATCTTTCTTAACTGGTTCTTACTGGGCCTGCTGCATCACTGCTGGGTGTGTTTGATCTTCCCCGCAGCCTGGGGATGGTGCAGGTGAGCTGCTGCCTCTCTGTGTGTGCTGTGCGACGAGTCCCCCGCTCTGGGGACAGCTATTCCATGGGAGCCAGCAGCTGGCAGCCAAAAATTAGGTGTTCTTACACCAAAAATTGGGTGTTCTTACACCAAAAATTGGGTGTTTTTCCGCCGAAGGATGCTTGGCGTGGCTGCAACAGCGCTGCTCCCCCCTGCTGGGACACATTTGGACGCTGCTGTCACCTCTGCTCAGCCCCTAGGGCAGGTCTGCCAGGCTGTGCCTGCTGCCCGGGCTGCCCTGGGCTCTGTCCCCTCTGTCCCAGCAGTGGCTGCAGTGTCCCCAGCGGGGCCCCACCACGTGAGGGAGAAGCAGAGGGTTTAATGTGCCTGGCCAGGAGCCACGCAGGGAGCGGGGACAGAGCCTGGGGCGGGCACAGTTTCACAGTTTCCCTGCCAGCCACTGGGAATTCCCAAATCCCTGTCCTCAGACAGTTTGGGACAGGGACAAGGGGCACGCAGTGATGGCAGACCCGGGCTGGGATTGCTGGGCTGGTTCCTCACCTTGCTTTAGTCCCTCTCACGTCCCTGCAGTGGCAGGGAAAGTTCTGGAGAGGAGAATCCCTGGGGAATCCCTTGGGGGTGTGACTGGGATGCTGCTCAGGGTGCTGGAGCAGTCCCTGGTGCTCCTGGCAGCCTCTCCCACCCACAGCCTGGGGAGAACAGGAGCCACTTTTCCCTGGATTTGGGAAGGAGCAGCTCCTGGTGGGTGCCTGGGGGTGATTTTTGGGTGTGGAACAGCAACAGGATTGCTCCTGCAGGAGGAAATCCCAGCACTGCCAAAGCCAGGACGAGCCTGGAGCTGTAACCCCGGGCAATGTGCACCACATTCCTGCCTGGATAACAGGGTTGCTCAAGATGCAAATGGAGCAGAACTTCTCCAAGTGTGAAACCCCGTGCCCAGGCCCCTTTTCTGTGCCCATCTCGAGGCCCATCCTGGCAGGGCTGCAGCCGGGCTCTGGCATTGCCAGGCTGTGCCCTTGGAAGGCCTTGCCATAAATCCCTGTTTTATTCCTCTCGTTCTGTCCGGCCCCTGCTCCAGCTCACACTGATCAGGGAACAGGAGCATCCAGCACACCCCGATCCCTCCCCTGCCCTCTGCTCCTTGAACACGGCCAGCCCGGATTCCCCTCTGGCTGCAGCAGCTGGGTGATTTCCCTCCTCACATCTTCCTCCCTGTCAGGCTTTCACAGCAATCCCTGGCATGCTGCTGGCTGTAATTTTTGTTCCTGAGGAATGCTCTGCACCAAGGAGCAGCTGGTGTGACACAGCCGCTGATCTCGTGTCCCCGTCCCCTCATTGCTGTAGCATTCCTGCCCTTTGCTTTCTCTTCGTGGTTTCTCTGAAGCTTCAGTTTGGGGCCTTCACCTTAATTTGCTGGAGCTTTTCCCGGGGATGTCTTTTCCTTTCTGTTTCAAACTGGATTTACAGCACCAGGTGGTCTCAGAGCTGTGGAATGGCGGGTGTGGCAGCAGCTGGAGCTGCACTGAGCTGGGAATGACACAAAAATGCTTGAGACATCTCCCCAAGGGTGACATCTCCCCCTCTGAACAGAGGAGACGGGTGAATATGGAAGTCAGAGCTGTGCCAGAGCCCGGGATGGGGAAAACAACCACAAAAGCTGCCCATTTGTGCAGCCAGCAGCAGGAAGGGAGGGCGGTGGGCACTGACAGGGAGCTGACTGTGCCGCCCACATGACCAGGTACTCATTGACCAGGGGTGAGATGAGGGCAGGCGTCCACAGGAGCCAGGAGCCTGCCTGGACGTCACACACAGCCCTGGATGTCACAGCCCTGGATGTCACAGTCCTATTGTCACACACAGCCCTGGATGTCACAGCCCTGGATGTCACAGCCCTGGATGTCACATCCAGCCCTGGATGTCACACACAGCCCTGGATGTCACACACAGCCCTGGATGTCACACCCCACACATCACCCCATCCCTGGGTCCCTCACTTTGCTGCTCCTCCCTGAGCCAAGGATGCAAATCCTCACCAGGTGCAGGTGACAAAGGAGCTGCACGCCCGGTGTCACCAAGGACGGCATCTCACCGCTGCTGCAAAGCCACTGGGTCACTGTGCCTCGAGCTTGAAGGCCCCACCTGCCTCTGGAGGGGCAGCTCCAGCTCAGAGCCCGCTGGTTCAGCCCCTGTTCCCGCTGCAGAGCCGCTGCTGAAGCTCTGAGCGCGCTCCCAGAGCGCTCAGACATTGCTGAGGGCCTCGGGGCTGCTGTGCTGGGACAGGCTACAGTGACCAGAGGAGATGGATCCTGCTGGAATGTCCCTTCCCTCCACGGGGGCTCGGCTTTGACACTCCTGCCGCTCCCTCTGGGAAGCACTTCCTGCTCCTCGAGGCGAATCCCATCCAGCCTGGTGTTCTAAAACAAGAAAGGAGAGTCAGCGAGTCCAGCGAGATTCCCACGTTCCAAAGGGAAAGGGAGAAAAGGGGTTCTGGCACCAGCAGAACTGAGGAAGCTCAAATTTGTGTCTCCTGGATGGTTTTTTTTTTTTGTGGAATCTCCAGAAAGAATCTAGGGAAAGAAGACCCTAAATGCTTCCTCCAGTAGGATTTTCCCCCAGAGAACTCGTGTTCCCACTCTCCACGCTCTGCGGAAATGGATTTTGTACCTTCCCTGCCCAGATTTCCCCCTGCCCTTCCCCACCACCTAAAACCTCCTGCAACACCCCCCAGATTTCGGCACTAATCACACGAACTCTGCTGACAGACAGGGCGATGTGCAGAGGGAAGGCGAGGATTAATATAGCCGAGGATATAAGAAATTAATTACTCTCAGGCAGACAATGTTGGCACCTCCAGTCAGCCTGATTTATTTCCACGGCTGCTCTATTTTTGGCGAAGCCAGAACGTTTGACTAAATATAAAACAACAAGGAGCTGGAACGGGTGGTGGAGCCGCTGCTAAATCCACAACTCCGAGAGGCTGAAACGCCCACGGCTGCGGGTCCCGGTGCCCCGGGGCTGCTCCGGCTCTCACCAGGAGGAGCAGGAAGAGCCGCAGGAGGGAGCTGCCCTGACCCGTGTGCGAGGCCGGGATCGCTGCGTGTGCCTGTTTGTGCGTTTGTTTGTGCTTTTGTTTGTGCGTTTGTTTGTGCGTCCTCCGTGCGCGGCTCCTGCCCGGGGCAGCGGGGCCGAGCGGGCTCCTTATCCCGGGGCTGCGGCGGGGAGGAGCCAGCGCCGCACGGAGCCGAGCGCCGGCAGCGCTCCCGCACCGCCCCCGGCTCCCCCCTGCTCCGGTACCGGCACCGCCACCGCTCCGACTCTCCCTGCTCCGGCACCGCCACCGCTCCGACTCCTCCCTGCTCCGGTACTGGNTCCGGCACCGGCACCGCTCCGACTCCTCCCTGCTCCAGTACCGGCACCGGCTCCGCTCCGACTCCTCCCTGCTCCAGTACCGGCACCGGCACCGCTCCGACTCCTCCCTGCTCCGGTACCGGCACCGGCTCCGCTCCGACTGCCTCTGCTCCGGTACCGGCACCGGCTCCGCTCCGACTGCCTCTGCTCCGGTACCGGCTCCGCTCGAATTCCCCCCTGCTCGGCACCGGCTCCGCTCCGACTGCCTCTGCTCCGGTACCGGCACCAGCTCTGTCCCCAGTCTCCCTGCTCCGGTATTGGCACCGGTTCGGCTCCGACTCCCCCTGCTCCAGTACCGCTCCACCCCTCTCCTGCTCCGGTACCGGCTCCAGCACCAGCCCGGCTCCGTTGCCGGTGGCGGCCCCGCTCCGCTCGCAGCCCGGCCCCGCGGCTCCCGCAGCACCGCCCCCGCTCTGCCCCGCAGGAAGGAGGAAGGGACACGGCACAAGGGAGAGCGACCTGCTGGGCGGCCGGTGAGTGCCGGGGGGCCCTGCCCGCCCCCCGAGCCCCTCGGCGGGCACGGCCGCTGCCTTTGGGACTGGCGGGGCGGAAAGTGCGAGGGAAGGGGAGAACTTGGAGGTGCGGGGAGGGAGGGTTTTCAGCTCTACCTTGGTGTTCCCCGGTGGGGGAGATTCCTGCAGTGTTTGGATCCTAAAGCTGCTTTAGGGAGCCCAGATCAACCCCGGTGTTGGACTTCGGCACCCCTGGCGTGGGACCCGCTGTGAGGGGCCTGGAGGGGGGTCCCTTCCAGTGTGGAATTTCCCCGGGGGTGACACCCAGGCTCTGTCTGGTGGGTGCCTGGCGCAGCCCTGCCCCGGGCTGGCAGCTCAGCATTCCCCTGGCGCTGCAGTTTTTGGCTGGCTGTCACAATCAGCTGCATCTCTCCGGCGCTGCCTGTTGCTGTGACAAGTTCCCGGCGGTGTGCCCCAGAATGTGTCCCCCTTCCTTGTCCCCAGACAGCCCCCCTGAGAGCTGCCCCCTCCGTGCCGGGCCAGCCTGAAAAGCTTTAACAGCCTGCGTGAAAACAAGCTGGGCTGAGCGTGTTGGCACAATGGTGGCATGGGCTCTGAAAGGAGGAAAGAATCAAGGTCAGGCCTGGGGCTGCTGGCGCTGGGTTTTGTGCTGTGCATCAAGGAAATGAGCGGTGCGATGTGATGTGTGCTGCGTGCCGGGCTCGGGGAAGGTGCCTGAAGCGGGGAGAGCTTTGAACAAGCATCAGGCAGAAAGTTGGAGCCTCTGGATGAGATTTGTGAAAGGGCAGGAGCTGTCAGGCAGGGCCCTGCGAGGAGCTAGCATTAATTCATTCTTTCCTCGGTGGCGTGGGGCAGATCTGGGGCGTGGTTCTGGGATGTACCAACACGTGGGGCTGAAATGAGGTAAAAGCAAGCAGAGTCCTGTTTTCCAGCCTCACGAGGCTCTGCCAGGGCCCTGTGGGTCGGGGGGGAGCTCGTGGAAAGCAGTTCCCATGATCCTGAAGAGATTCCCTTCGGGAATCTGGCCAGCAGGCAATGGTCAGTTCGTGTCAGCGGACACACACAGCTGGCACAGAGATCTCCGAGGGCATTTGTGGTCTGGAGCATCCTTTCCTCCCTCGAAAAAAGGTGCGAGGTGATGTCCAAGAGTCCCAAGAGGAAGAGGAGGGAATGGGAGAGCACCTGGCTCACCCCATCCATGGAAATCCATCAGCGTGTGGGGCACCCAGCTCAGAGTTTGCTGATTTTCAGCCTCTCTGTCACGCCAGAAGATTTCTGAGCAAGTTTTGGTGTCCGTTCTCCAGGCAGGGCTTGCAGATCTGTTCCCAAGTTCCCAGACTTACTCACTCGTGCTGGAAAATATCAGCACCACATCCAAATGGGAGCAGTCAATAAATGAGTAGTGGAACAACCTCGCCAGCAATCCTGGGAGTTCCTCCTCTCTCATCCTGCTGGAAGAGAGAGAAAAGAGAGAAAAAAATTACAACTAATCAGGGCCCTGGAGATCTCCCCCTGTCCACGGCCTTGCCACGGATCCTGCCTGGCCTTGGCCACATCACCACCGTGTCCCCACGTCCGAGTGCCCCCATCTGTTAACTCTTGACCTTGCTTTGTTCCCAGGGCTTTGCTCCCTGAGCTCTGCAGAGCTTTGGGATGCTGGCAGGGGTGGGAAGCACTGGAATCCTCATCTCCATGCCACGAAGGCCCCTTTCGCTGAAGCAGCTCTTTGTGGAGCCCTGAATGGACCCTCCGGGGAGGCTGCACTGGTGGCAGGGTGACAGAGGGAAGTGGTGGTGTCACCCACTCGTGGTCACAGGTGCCTCGGGTGCAGCTGGCTGCTTTTTATTGGCTTCCAAACGAGCTGCTTTAAATCTTGAGCTGCTGCCTCTCCTGTGCATTCCTTGCCAGTGTCGCTTGTCCCTCGGGGACAGGCTGGGGTGCAGAGGGGGCTGCAGGGGACAGGTTTTGCCTTCCCTCGCTGGCGCTGGATCCCGGTGGGAGCAGCTGAGTTTTGCACAGGGTAAAAAACAGAGGCAAAGTGGCTCAGGGTGCTACGGGGTGCACGGCTGAGTTTCGATCTCCCAAATCCATGAGGAACCCTCTGTCCTCCCTGTCCCACACCGTGGGTGCCCACTCTCCATGTGCATTAAAATATCCACGTTGCACTTTCCACTGGGACCATCGTCCCCTTGCTCCGGGCTTCTGGAGAGAAATGAATGTTTGGTCAATCCCTGCAAACCCTGGGACATTCCTCTGGCTTCCACAGAGCCCTGAGGTTTGGGCCAGGAGGGCTGAGAATCTCCAGAAAAGCTGGCATCTGTGTGTTTGGAGTCACGTCCAAGAAGAGTACGAGCTTCCAAGAGGGCTTAAGCTCAGTAGGAGCCTCCCAAATTTCCCCTTCCATCCTCAGGGAAATCGAGGCAGCTTCTCCAGGTGGGAGGACAGGGTGGGTTGGCTCAGCCCAGAGGAGATGCCAGGCCTGGAGCGAGTTGTGCTCTGTGAAATTCATGTGCTGACAGCCCAAAGCTCAGCTCTGCTGGGCTGGGTTTGCCTCTGGGCAGGCAGGGAAGCTCTGTCGGGAAAGGGCCCTTTGCTGGCAGTGAACCCTGCCCAGGCAGAGCTTTGCTCTCCTCTAAACCCACTGGCTCCTGCTGTTTGTCCAGGGAACCCTGATGGCAGGAAGCAGCCTGCTGGTGGATGTGGCCCAGATCCCAATCTGGTGAACAATTAACTTTGCAGAGTAATCAGCCCCGGCATCTCTCGCCCTCTCCTCCCTCTCCCAATCTCCCAGCCGAGGGTTCTCTCCCCGAGGCAGCGTTTTGCCTGCAGCCAGCGCTGCTCATCTGCTGCTTGTTTGCTCAGTCTCTCCCAATCTCTGGCTCCCATCTCTCCTCTGGCTGGAAGAAAAACTGCTGGGGGGATGATTTTCCAGCCGTGGAGCAGCACAGCGAGCCCTGGCAGAGGGCTGGGGTTCATCCGTGCCACTGCCACCGCTGCCACCTCTCATCTGTCTGCTCGTCCTGCACCTCCCTCCCTCCAGGCAGCTCATTCCAACCCCAACCCGAGACCTGCGTTCCCTTTCCTCCCCGTTTTCCTGCTGGTTTTGGGGTTGTTGTTCCCTTTCTTCCTCCCCGTTTTCCTGCTGGTTTTAGGGGTTGATCCCTTTCCTCCCGGTTTTCCTGCTGGTTTCGGGGTTGTTGTTCCCTTTCCTCCCGGTTTTCCTGCTGGTTTCGGGGTTGTTGTTCCCTTTCCTCCTGGTTTTCCTGCTGGTTTTGGGGTTGTTGTTCCCTTTCCTCCCCGTTTTCCTGCTGGTTTAGGGGTTGTTGTTCCCTTTCCTCCCGGTTTTCCTGCTGGTTTCGGGGTTGTTGTTCCCTTTCCTCCTGGTTTTCCTGCTGGTTTAGGGGTTATTGTTCCCTTTCCTCCCGGTTTTCCTGCTGGTTTAGGGGTTGTTGTTCCCTTTCCTCCTGGTTTCGGGGTTGTTGTTCCCTTTCCTCCCGGTTTTCCTGCTGGTTTCGGGGTGAGCTCCAAGCCACCACAGCTGGATTTTAACAGCCACATTCCCCGCCGGGAATTGTCCCCATCTCTCCCCGCCCACTGGGCTGATCCCTGCTGGAAATGCGGGCGTTCCTTCCCACACCTGAGCAGCAGCTGGGCTCTCGTTGGAGCTCTGGGTGCAGAATGCAGCCCCAGGTGGAGGCAGGAGCTGCGGGAATGCAGCTCGGGAAGCAGAAGGATGCTCCGGGCTGTGGACCACTCGCTCCGGCCCGTTGGACCCCTCTGCCGGCACCACCAAATTTGCTTTTGGTTGTGGCTTTTTCTCCCTCCCGGGGGGCAGAAATAACTTGGGAAGTGTTCGGAGGGCGGTGTTGGAGCTGCTTTTTGCAGGGATTGCTGCTGTTTGCAGGGATTGCTGCTTTTTGGGGTCCAGGAGCAGCTCGGGTGGGACATTTTGGACATCTCAGACGCGTTTGCTTTCCCATTCCTCTCCCTCTGTGCGTTTAAACGAGGGACAATTCCTCATTTCTCACCGTGACCCCTCCACCCCTGGGGCCTGCAGGTGCTGCCAGGACAAAAATCATAAATTGAGTGGCAAATTCCTGACCCAGAGCTGGCACAGCCCGGTCCCTGTCACCTCCGCCGGCGCTGCAGGGGACACCTGGATCACCTGAGCTGCTGCTGTGATGCAGAGGAGGGGAAAACAGGATGGGGTGGGGTTGGATTCACTCCCCTTCCCTGAGTGCCTGGGAAGGGAGAGCTCCTGAGGGCACCGGGAAGGACAGCGCTAAGGAGGATACTCCAATTAATGGCATTTTCAGTTAATTATTTTGTTAGTATTCAATTTTTCTTTTTTTTTTTTTTCCTTATTAATTTCGTCGGTGACCCCCAAACATTCCACCCCTGCACCGCCCTTGTGCAATAATTTCATTTATCAGGTGGGAAATGAGGGATGGAGTTTATTCCTGTTGTAAGGA
Source organism: Picathartes gymnocephalus (assembly GCA_013390045.1). Lineage (NCBI taxonomy): Eukaryota > Metazoa > Chordata > Aves > Passeriformes > Picathartidae > Picathartes > Picathartes gymnocephalus. The sequence goes on from WEKY01038426.1 coordinate 129,905, forward strand.
AAAATCCCATCACTGACAGCTCTGGATCTCAAACCTGAGGCCCAAAAGTCTCTCCAGGATGTGTTGGTCTGAACCAAACAGCTCCTGTCTCGCTGTGCTCTGGGCTTTATTAATTTAATTCATCTTTTGGGCACCTTTTCGGTGTTTGCTCGTATTTTTTATTATTGAACCCTCTCCATGAACCTTCTCCTTCTCTTTCTTCCCCAATCCCTGAAATCCTCAGCCATTTCCTTCAAAACAACCCAAATTTTCTCAGCTGGAGCGAGGCAGGGCACTGAGTTTGACCAGTTTTTTTGTGGTGATTTCGCCTTGAATTGCTCCATTTAAAAGCAGAAGCTGCTGAAGCCAACCGCAAACACCGAAACCTCCAAAAAAAAAAAAAAAAATCCAAATGTGCCTTTTTTGGGAAGCAGGGAAACATTCCCAGCGTGCCATTTATTTCTGTTCTTTCTCCATTTCCTTTTTAATGGTTTATTTTCCATTTAGTTATTCGGGCAGCATTGATATGCTGGTCACTCAGGGGCTGGGATTCCTGATCCAGGGGGGGATTTATCCTCAAAGGACCCCCCCAGCTTTTCCCTCTCTCCTGTTGCTCCCAGCACTTCCCACTCTTGGAGCTGTGGCTTTTTTTATAGGTGCTAAATCTGACAAGGTTTGTGAACAGGAGCCTCGGTTCTGCACTCGGGAACATGCACAGGAATATAAATTCAGCACTTTGGGCGGTTTTTTTGGGTTTTTTTCCCCTGCATTCCAGCATGGAATATCACCTGGAGCTTGGATTTATGCCATCTATGACTGGAATTATGGGGTGGAAAAGCTTTTAGGTTGGCAGTTTATGGGCCAAGCCTGTGCAGGAGCAAATGTTGATCCCTAGGGATCTTCAGGAGGCCTCAGAAATTGAGAATCCAGTCCTGATCTGGTAGATCCATGATCCAAAAAGCAGCAAAGCCAAGGAAATGGTGCTGCAGCCGTGGTTTGGTGGGAGGATTTGGGGTTTGAGGGGTGGGATGCAGGGATTGAAGGGTGGGAACAAGGGTTTGGAGGGAGGATTTGGGGTTTGACGGTTAGGAACAAGGGTTTGGAGGGAGGATTTGGGGTTTGAGGGATGGGAACAAGGGTTTGGAGGGAGGATTTGGGGTTTGAGGGATGGGAACAAGGGTTTGGAGGGAGGATTCGGGATTTGGGGGTGGGATGCAGGGATTGAGGGGTGGGAACAAGGGTTTGGAGGGAGGATTTGGGGTTTGAGGGGTGGGAACAAGGGTTTGAGGGGTAGGAACAAGGGTTTGGTGGGAGGATTTGGGGTTTGAGGGGTGGGATGCAGGGATTGAGGGATGGGAACAAAGGTTTGGAGGGAGGATCTGGGATTCTGGGATTCTGTGAATTTGGAGGTTTTAAATCCAGGCAAACACAGCAGAGCATCCGAGGGGGAAGGAGCATTTTTCTAAATTCCCTTTAGCAGCACGTGCGCTGTTTAAGCACTTAATCCCTCCCAATCCCCCCTGATTAACGATTAATTGTGCTGCTAATTGCGCTATCATAGCATGGCAGGCCCAGCCAGCTGCAGTGGGCACCGGCAGCCGCACCAGTGCTGGGCCAGATCTCAACTGGGAGCACTGGGAACAGGGTGGGGTCACTGCTGGGTGACCCCGCATCGCTTCGGGCCCCAGGATTGGAATCCTGATTTATCCCCGGCGTTTCCTTATCAGCTGGGAGGCAGGAGAGGATTAATTTTTTAATTTTGTTTTTGCCTTATTGATTTCATTGGTGACCCCCAAACATTCCACCCTTGCCATCTTCGTTATCAGGTGGGAAACTGAGGCACGGATGCGCTTGGATCAGCCCTGCTTGGTGTCATCCCTTTTTTAACGTGAATTTTCCTCGGCTCCTGCAAAAACCACACGGAAATCCCTCTGTTTTGCTTGAGAGGAGGGAGAAAAAGCACAATATTTGAATTTATTCCCATTATTTTACTCTCCTGATGCCTCTTTGATGCACAGCAGGCCAGCACCTCTCTGTTCCTGACTGCGTCCGAGGGCTGGAGGGCTCGGCCATGAGATTTCCTGGGGGAGATCCCTCTCCCTCGTGCTTTTTCCCTCTGTTTATCTCCCTCTGGGCTCTGTTATCTCTCCAAGCCTTGTGCAGGAACCAGTGGGGCTTGCCAAGGACACCGGGGCTGCACTGAGGCTTTTAAAGCACAGAGGGGAAAGCTGGGTTTGGAGCAAAGTGAAAAAAAAAAAAATTAAAATATATTTAAATAAATATATTAATATAAT
>WEKY01038427.1:0-28122 GCA_013390045.1 Picathartes gymnocephalus
ATGTCTTTTTCTATGACAGAAAAGGTCTTTGGGAGTTGGTAGAGCTCCCTCTTTCCCTCTGGAGATGGAGCTGGTACAATAAGGAGTCCAGACTGTTCCTATGTCTCCTTCGAACACATAACTGGAGACCCCTCCATCACTCATCTGTCTGTTCCCTTCAAAGCAGAGATCCTGGAGCGAACTGGCAAAGGGCTGCTGTGGGGAATTGGAATAACGAACATCTTCTGCTAAAAATGTACTACAGACATGGAAGAGAGATCACAGCAGAAAATGTCTGTGTCTGGGGTTGGTTCTGTGGCACTTTTAAATTTGGATTTTAACTCTCCTTTGTGAGAGAGCCCCCAAGATGAACAAGCATCTGTATTTTTTTTTGATTTTATGGTTCTCCAATCTTGGCAGACCTGTACAGCAGTACTTCTGGACCTGCAGCAAGGGATGGTGTGATTTCCACTCTTAGATCAAGTGCACCTTGCAGTATTTCTACATGTTATCTTCCTTGTATTTTACACCATTATTTTAGAATTAAAAAAATATCAGAACTAGGTGATACACTCAAAATGAACAATGACTTAATTAAAGCACCACCTTTCTGTTGTCTTTCAATCTGAGAAAATGCTCCCACTCTTTCATGCCCATCATTCCAGCATTTGCTGGAGCTTTGTTTTAATGATGACAATCTGTTGCAGCTCAGACACAGAACTAACATTTTCCCCCAGACACCCAGTCATTTCTTTCTTTGTGTGTGTGCTTTATTTTTTATGGGGCCAGCTGCTTTGTGATCAGTGAAATGTCAGAAAAATCATCTTACCATAACAAAGCTGAAAATAAAATATTCAAGGAAGCAAACTCCCATGGAAATCTTTAAAGGCCTAACAAGGGAGAATTCTCATCTCTGTGCACACGGGTGACTCACTGAAGTAAATGGGAATTACGTGACTGCATCAAAGATTTCAGTATGAAGAGCACAGATTTTCTCCCAGCTTTGGCCTTTTGGAATGAACTCGCAAACAAGTTTTGATGAAGATTCTAGACAGAGATAGACTTGCTCAGTGATATCAACCCTGACCAGAACGATCTGAGGGAGGGACAGTATCATCCTGTCAAGATTAAGTGCACGCTTAACATATTGCCTTCTTAATTGCTTTTTGTAAATGAAGTGCTCAGATTCAACTGTCCAATTTGAAAATGGAAAGCATGACACTTAAGGGTCAATGCAGGTGTGTCTTTGCAAATTTAGAGGTTAATTGGCATAAAACTTGGAATATGGAAAAAAAGCTGTTTCTGTAAATATTGCAATTAACAGAATGTTGTTTTTCTAATTGTTGGGGAAGAAAGCCCCAAATTACCAGGAGGAAAGAAATTAGAGCAAACAGATCTGCAGGAAAATAACCCCATGAAGAATTCACAAAGATATACTCATGATGCACCAAATTATTCTCTCGGGTTTCATAATTCTGTGAGAGAGTGCAATTAGTTAACGGTGGTGTTGTTATAAAGCTACACGCTGTGGCTGACGGGTTTTGAAACTACTCCAGAAACCAAAGTCTGACGCTAAACAACCATTGTGTGTGGGTATGAGGCAACAGGAAATCTGCCTGATGATAACTGAGTTATACCAAGCCCTGCAGCAGCCACTCAGACACTGTGTCCATTTAATCTGCAGATGGCAAAGCAGATATGCCATTCACAGCTGCATGCATGAGGATATGACATCTTTGTCTATATTAATCTCATGGCTGGCTTCACATGACTCATTCAACCTTTTCTTCTGTTACATGAAAGGGAAGTTAACTAGCAAGACCTCTGGTGATTTTTAAATAGGTCCAGCCCTGCTGTAATCTACATTTCAAGTAAGAGACTACAGAGCTCCTCTCCCTGTTCCTAAAGCTCTCATTCCACACAGTTGTGCAACTCCACAAATCCCCCGTTTGTGTCATTAGCTCATTCCCAAAACAACCTCTGTAAAACACACAGGCTGTGATGCCAAGAATGTCACAAGTCAGTCAAATGTGCTGAAGTCTGCACTGGGGGAGACAGCATTGGCAGGCTTTGTTTTCCCAGTTATCAGGAGGGAGATAGAAGACTTCAATATATGAATAACCTTAATTTGAAAAAAGAAAAATCTGCAGTATCTCTGTTCCACAAAGATAAGTTGACAGCGAAGGCAAAACATGGTTATGCCCAGAGGCAGCAGGAGCAGTGTAACAGGCTCCCCTGCTCTCCTCATCCTCTGTGGCAAGATTAAGAAAAACACCATGGGTTTAGCTCCAAGCGGTTCACAGGGGAGCTTTGCTGTTCAGAGGAGCTTGATTTTGAGATCTTGTGCTCTGCTTTTCAATCAATATTCAGCAAAAATACATCTTCAAAGTGGAATATCACTGGGGGGGAAATATCAAGCTTTTCATCATCTTTTCCTGAAAAAATGCAAAGAACACTTGCAGGGTTTGAGGATGTCCACACAATAGTACTATTTTCAGTTACAGTAGCTCCTTCAAGCCTCAGAGGAGGTTTTGTTTTGAAAAGCAAGAGACATTCCCCCCACGATTCTCTCCTCAGAGAAATATCTCCAAGAATTAGGCAAGATACTGAAAGTGAGGTACAGAACAGAGAAGCAGAGAAGCTGTCATGGTTGGCAATGGACATATAGACCCCTCAGGGCAGGGGTTAGCTGAGGATACAAAATGTAACGGGGAAAAAACAAAAGAAAAAAATTTTCTTAAAGCATTTTCACGAGGAAAAAAAATAAACATTTTCATGCTAAATTCCTATTTTGAAGTTCAGAGACCATGTTTTTCCATAATAACCCCCATCCAACTATATGCAAATAAAAATAATTAAACAAGAGTGGAATATTTTCCCCATAAACACCTGTCTCATATGGACAGGAAGTTCCAGTTGCTTACAGAAAAGCAGAAAGTCCAGGGTCCAGCCATAATGTTCTTGTTTGCATCTCTCTGCTCCATTAACATTGTGCTGCCTGCTGAAAGCTGAGGCAAGTAAACTCAGGGAACAAGTTATCTGTAAAAAATAATTTGTGGAGAGAACATCTGCTCCACAGAAGTGGAACCAGACTCTAATGAAATGTTTTAAACCTCCCAGATTAGTAAAAAGAGCCACAGGCTTCTGTAAAATATATATCGTCTCCACTTTTTCTGCATGTAAAAAACAAATAAATACTTAATAAACATTAAAGTGTTTGAAGATGTCCAGATTCTTTAGGAAGGTTAAATTAGGCTTTTCAGAGGCTTTTTGATGATCAATAGCTAGATCAGCTCTGTGCTTGAAGCAGGCTCACTAGCTACGCTTGAGAAGACTTTTAACTTCAAAGACTGATGTGCTTAAGGGATAGTGAAAGAAATGATTTGTTAAAAAAAAAATTAATCTAAACACAATCAGTAAAACTTCGATGGACACCTGTGTTGATCTGGGAACTGAATGGCAGCAGCTACATTTGTAAGTTATCAGGTGTTTAAAACAGAAGGGAGTAACTCCTTGCAGAACTGGAGAGCAGTGGATATCCTTGGACTTTGCCAAGTACATCCAAAGCTGTGCCCGATTTTGGCGGTCAAAAATCCAGGGTTTCCCAGCACAGACCCCTTGTGTGGAACATATGTGTGTATATATTTTAACTTTTTTCTACTTTCTTATAAAAGAAGAGCAGAGATGCTGTTGAGTATTCCTAAAACTCTCCAGTGACAAGAGAGTACTGTACAGCCCCCGGCAAGCTGTGCTTACAAACACCTTTACCTCTTCCAACCCCCCAGTGCATTGAGCTAGGAGAGCAATTCCCTTTTCTTTACCAGATCAATGCTTGTGGCACACAGATGAGCAGTGGTGCTTATTCCTTAATCTGACTGTGCTGTTACATTTTTGTGTGCATCGGATGTAAAGCAAGGTGTTCACACCGGATTTGGAAACCGTGAAAAGGCAAGGTGCTTTGACAACAGAGACCATAGCAAGAGGAAATGACCTTGTTTGTGCTGCTGGTTCCTAGCAGGAAATACCACAATGGGGATACAGAGATGGACACTCACATCTCTGCTAATCAATCTGCAGGGACAAAGGTATTTCAGTCAAACCTAGAATTTAATATCCAGCATGGGGGATTGAATTCACTGCTTGCAGCTCTGGCTAAAATTATTTGACATCTTACCAGGAGATAAAGCAGCAGTATTGCCACAAGATAACCACGTGGTTACTCCTGTTTGCAAGGAGCTGCTGGGTTCTCACTGTCCATCCATTCAAAGCTACTGTGCAGTGTTTCTGAAGATTTACCTCAGTAAATAACCTGTCAAACCTGCAGCAAGCCCCTCACCACACAGGTCACTATCCCTGCAGGGGTACCGTGCAAACAGGAGCTGATCCCTCCTTTTGGAAAGAGCATATCGCTGAAATCTTGCAATATTACACTGAGAAAAGCAGAAATGCATTTGAAATTGCTTTTCACCCTTTTACAGTGCTGCTCTTACCTCTTCATTCCACTGGTAGGAAATGGACATTGGAAGCCACTGTCTCTGCTGTCAGACATGACAACACAATTAACAGCTCTTGTAATTAGCAGAAAGAGTCCCTTTCCAGGCACAAAGCTCAGACTGCAAGGTGATCTAAAGAAGTTCTTCCCCCCAAGGGTCAGAGTAGGGGTAAAATCATAAAAATGGTGAATTACTTAGAATATGAAAAGAGACAGCTGAGCTGCAAATTTTAGCTCGGCAGATTGTAGTCAGATGGGCTATAAAGACATCAGTTAACCTGTACCTCAAAGCTTGTTAAAAACAAAGCAAGCATCTTAGGAACCCAGCAAATTAGATATACTGCAGACAGTTAACAGGAATAAAGGAGGTTAAATGGCCACTAGTCACACTTTCAAAACCAGAGGAGAATTTAGTACTCATCTGAGCCACATGTTGAAATTCGAAAGCATTCCCCTTCAGATAAACAATACCTTTTTGGAATGTAAAAACTGAAAAAAAATTTCAGAGACCTGTTGGTGATGATTTTTTTTTTAAATTTTATTTTTGCTGTAAGGAGGAATTATAGCCTCCCAATCAGCTGCTCTCACTATTCAGAATGCATAAATAAAGCAAAACAGGAATATGGAAACTGGATGGAAATACTCGAGGAATTACAGACTGCCTAGTGGCCTAATCTGCAATTATAACTGAAAGTTAAGTGAAATCCTCTTTCTGAATAGTCATAAAAAGAAATAAATGAAAAATTTTGCTGGCAAACCAGAAAAGTCTAGTCCATTTGCAGGTTTAAGGGCTACAACATATCAGGAGCAGCCTAGGAAAACCCCTTGGAGAACAGGCATGGAAAACACAGTGATTTAGCAGCAGGATTAACATGGCACGGCAAAGCAGCACAATGAGACAAACATTGTGAAGGAAGAAGTCCCCTCACTTGTTTCTAATTAGACTTTGGATAATACTGCCAATCAATATTTGTTCATATTTTAAACTAATTTTCCTTTGTATTTGAAAGCATCATTTTTATGTATGTTAATTTTAAGCAAGAGAAGCAATTCTGTGTGTCAGCAGCTACCCTAGAAAATAATCAAGCAGCCGTTGTCCCTTTTGTGCTTCTAATCTGAATATACAGAGAAAGGACTGGGGAAAGGAAATGTTGTTATTCCCACCTTAGAGCTGGAGAATTGAGACAGATAAGAACTGAGCAATTTTCCATCCTTAGAAGGGAAGTCTGTGTCAGAAACTGGGACAGAATGCAAATTTCTACAGCTATTCTCAAAACAGGTTTGTTGGCATAATTGTTTTTCGCCTGCACATGTTGCCAAATTCTGAGAAATGTTTATGGAAAGCAAACCTTAAATATATATATTCAGCAAAGAGCCCTTTCGTGTTAAGGTAGCGGATGGAAGAGAGATTCTGTGCAGCTGATTTCAGAAAATGATAAATAGTGGCAAAAGTAAATGGAAGAGAACACATGATCCAAGCAAAGTGAAAGTTGGTCGTGTCAGATCCCATAAGCCCAAACTGCTGTGCCTGTGTGGAAGGTGATACCCAAACACAGCTGGGTGGTCTCTGGGCAAAATATCAACTCAAGTCACTGAACTCAGCAGTGTTACTGCAGCGAGCATTGTAATACACTGATTAACAAGGTGAGATCTAGACAGAGGGGGGAATTGACACACAAACGCAAGGGGGGTTTGCTGAGAAAGAACTCCTATAAATTCTTAGTGTCATAAGCTGATACGAGACAAATACAATAAAGCCACACTTACGTTATTGGTACCCCACTGAAATAAATGTGTTTCCACCCTCTGGTAGAGATAAAATTTCAAGACTGGGTGTGACTAAATTCAAGTGCGTTGGGATTTCACTGAGGAAGACAAAATTACAGGGTGGCTGTGCTGCAGACCACAGCCACAATACTGATGTAATTTGACCTTTAATTGAAACCCTCTCCAGAAAAAACACATTGTGCATGATTCCAACGTCCACATTCGGTACAAATCAATCGATTTTGTTAGGAGTAATTGGTTAAGTATAGCACTTAAAGATATATCTCGAAGGATTGCCTACTCACAGTTCTTTTCTGTTTACAGGATAATAGTAGCGAGTGGATTTGCAATTAGGGTTGCATTTTCCTAAGTTTTTAAATAAAATACTAATATTTATGCAACTGCTTCACTGCTCTTTAGAATCAGAATGGTTTGGGTTGGAAGGGACCTTGAAGATCAACCAGTTCCAACTCCCCTGCTGTGGGCAGGGACACTTTCCACTAGACCAGGTTGCTCAGAGGCCCATCCAAACTGGCCTTGAACAATTCCAAGGACATGACAATCACAGCAACTGGTTCCAGTGCTTCACCACCTTTACAGCAAATAATTTCTTCTCATATCTAATCTAATCCTACCATCCTTCAGGTTAAAGCCATTCACCCTTGTCCTATCACCTCATGCCCTTATGAAAAGCCCCTTTCCAGTGCTCTTGCAAGCTCTCTTCAGGTACTGGAAGGCTGCTGGAACATCTCCCTGGGGCCTTTTTAGCTGTGCTATTCCCTGAATGCTTATGATTTTTCATCCCATTGAACAAAAGGGTTGAGACCAAGTAGAGTGTTTGTGTGTCTGTTCCCTGGCAGAGGCTGACTCAGATCCAAGGATGATGGGTGGCTTTGCTCGCACGCCGTGCCCTATCAGATCTTCCTTGTGATGACTTTGCCTGATAGACTCAGCACAGTTCCTCTCAGCATTTATCAGCAAAAGCAATGTCAGAATAGGACCCTGTGCACTTCTGCTACAGCCTGTGGCAAAAATATGATTTCCTATTTGGGAGTTCCTAATCTATCACACATTAATTAATCGTATAGACTGTAGAGAGAGCACAGTTGAACAAACTCGGTAGAGAGGAATCTGAAGCCAGTCCAATATCCCCAGGGCTTTCCATAGCTCTGCCCTCCTTACTCAGAAATGTCATTCTCTAAAGTAGGTCTTACATCTTTAGAAGATGAGCGTGGGGAGCAGCTCTCATCTGGGATACAGAGACAGTTTCAGGCAAAATAGCAAGAGTGGCTGCTCTAGTTTGATGAGGGTTTCCTCATTATATTCAGTGCATTTCAAATGTGAGAGTTTGGTTTTGTAATGATATTTCACATCATTTTTGAGCCTCCAGGGGCTGGATGTAGGATTTCAGAAATAAATATATTAGCAGGAACAATTGCATCTTAGGGAAGAAAAAAAAATAAGTTACAGCTTTGCTGATTGATAGTTTCTGTGTGCCACTTACAAAGGCTTGTGTGTCTCTGCTCTGGAGTTTCCCAGGCTCTGGGGTACTTCAATTAATTGTCATTTATATAACCACTGCATCCCTTTCTCAGGGGCAATGAAAGCTCTGACTCAGGAGAAAGTCATCAGATTCCTTTCATCACTTGGGAGCAGGACCTGTGACTAAAAAGCATAATATTTCACTTGGGTTTAGTCTCATCTCTGCAGCACATTGTTACAGGCAGCTCTCTTTGCTGCCTAGTTTTTGTTTGCTGACTTCAGGACTGTACTTCAAAAGCTCCCTGTCCTCCTAATGAAAGTGCTGCGCCTGTCTTTTATCGTGCCCTTTGTTGTAAGATTTAGCCCATATTCCCAAATGGAAGATGAAGAGTAGGAAAACTTATTCAGCATGACAAAACAGTTATTGCATTACAAAAAATTGTAGTGTGAATATAAGTGAAAATGTTAGAGAGAAAAACTCCTAATAAAGAGAGCAAGCCTACTGAGATCTGTTTTTCTTCTAACAGTGCCCCTGCCCTAAAACAGAGAAAAGAGAAACAGAAGAGACAGGTAGAAAAAAAAGGCCCATGCATGTCCAGCTTTAAGGAATCCTGTTGAACAGGGTTGGAGGTATGTGACAGGACATGTGCCTCATCTGCTTCTCATGAATCCTCTACCCTCAGCTCTATAAACCTCAAGTATCAACTTTATGGAGGTCAAAGGAAGATGGTAGCTAAAATAATCTTTAAAGGAAAAAAAATTTGGACAAAAAATTTTCTGTATTTGTAAGGTGCTGTATTAAAAATGCTTTTCCTTGCTAATTCTGCTTATCCAATGAATTTTTTGATAGTGTAATAGTGATTTGCAGTTTTATCTTCAGGATATATTCTTGACTGAGTTTGAAATGGTAAGATTTTGATAGAAAGTCTGTAATCTCAGGATTATTTATTTCTCACTATGATTAAAAAATTTAGTATTTGTGTGTAGCAAGCTCAATCTAGTCTTAGTGTTCTTCCTGATGAGAATTACACAATACTCACACCTACCTCCTAGGTCTGATTTCCTTAACAGCACTTTGGACTGGATTTGCACCAGCTAATTAGTCATTCCAGAACAGCACAGCAAGTACCTTTCAATCCTAATCTCTTTTTGTGTAATTTATAGTGGCATTTAGTTAGAGCAGAGCATGAATAGCTTCCTATGCTACTCTGAAGAGCTACTCATGCTTCACGTGGTTTTGTCTCTTAAAAGCCTGATTTACGTGGGTTCTGATCTGCAGAGCCCTGGCAGGAGGGCACGCACCACCTCAAGCTTCTTGAGAAAGTACAGTTAGTGACTCACAGCTGTATGTCAGATATGGGGAAAAAAAGATAAGAAATGGCATCATTTCAGGAACATTGGTGGCATCGTTTGTCATAGCTCTCTATGAACTTGCTTTATCCTTTTTCCCTTCCTTCACAGCTGGCAATTTAAACTGGCCTCTAGTCTCAAAAAATCCTCTTATTTATAATCTGGTTGGCCTTAATCTACTAACTCCAGCTCACGCTGAATGATTTGTAAAATGTACAAAGCAATTTTTAGGCTTCCACAGGAATCTGAGCCATTTTGTTCTGGTTTGTTAATTTATCTGTATCAAGAGCACAGATCTCTGTGGGTCTGAGCAGGTTACAGATCCCTGGTACTCACACACCTTTGTTAACCTGAAGTGTCTCCATCTTAAAGAAATTTATCTCTCTCACTTGCTCATTTTACTACTTGACTTCAATCAAAACTACCTCCACTGAAGTCATTCTAGAGATTTCATTTCTCTGCTTAAACACACCATCTATCCTCACTTGTACCACCTCCCTCCTCCTACTCATTTAAATGGGCTGTTATACCAGGGCAGATTAATGTCACCATCCTCTCCCTTGATTTAAATGGTGTTTGATTATATCTGTCAGGATATACTTCTCTCTAAGTATGTGTTCTTGCCTGATGTGTTAATCTGATGGAGTAAATGGGCCTGGAGACATGGCCTAATCATTGCACAATATTAAATAGTTAAGGCAAGGTTCAGGCCTCCAGGTACAGACTTGCTGTACTGGGAGTCCCTGCAGGCAGAGGAAAACATGCCAGGTTTTGATGATATAATGGCCAAAACACAAAAGAAAAGTAGCGTTCTCCAAGCATGAGATAGTCAACAAATACCACATTTTCTACATTTTTACATCCTTCTCTTTTCTTTTGAGTCAGTCTTAGAAAAAGCTGCTTTGTCTCCAGCACAATTTTGGAGCTGGCACATCAGCCATGAAAACTGTTTTTCCTGGAACCAAGAAGGAAAATTAATTTTTTACCCTACAGCCAGTCTCTCCCTTTACAATTCTCTCCTGGGTGAGGAGAGACCATGTCACCCCCTTCAGCAGATACAGCTTCAAGGTGAGGTGAAAGAACAAGATATTGGCAATAGGAAAAGCCCAAGGAAGCAAAGCAAGGTCTCCTGTTTTAGGCCAGAGCTTACTGGAGGAGATCTGGACTTTCCTTCAGAGTAGGAATTTTTTTGTTGTTGTTGGCACACACAGTGTAGATTGTGCAGTGTAGACACCTTAAGGCCTTACCAGTCTTCAACCATAGTTAGATACTGTTTTTATACCAACTTCATCAGCAGGGTTGTCCAGTCTGAGTACATTGCCTATGGGAGAATCTCTGAAAAGGTGGCAGAATTCTGCCATTTGCTAAAAACTCCATAAATTTGGGAGTTAGTTTTAATTCCAAAATAGAAAGTAAAACTTCAATCAGCAGAGGAATAAAATTTCAACATTTTTAAACTTTCTACATTAGTTCTTGCTTAAATAACAATTGAAATAAGCTTTTGAGACAAATGTTTTCAGATGAGAAAAACCATAATTAAAATATTGAAACAGACTAATAATATTATTGAGGGGCTTTTTGACCTTTTTCTTCTCAAAGTTAAACCAAAGACATTTTGGCCTCATTAAAAAATAATTTAAGTAGGGAAAATTTAGAAAATTCATGCAGAAATTTTTCTGGGAACATGAGTAGGACCTCAATGCTGTTAAAACATGCAAGTTTTAAAGAAAGCCCCAAAATCAAATTAAAGCCAAAGCAACCCCCACAGTAGTTATTTTTGATTACCTCTTTTGGGACAAGAGTCTTATATTTCTTATATCTTTCTCATGACACTCTCAGCCTCAAAGAGACATTCCCCTACCACAGTTCTGTTGCACACTTCCATGTCTGTGCTGACATCCAGGTTACTGCAGTCCTCATCTTCACATGAGAAGAATTCATGGGATTACTTCATTTTCCACATCTTAGCTCTGGGTCAAATCCATTGAAAAGCCCCCTCCTCAAAACTGCCGTGTTCCTGACAGATTCATGCTTTATATAGCAAAAGAAGGGAATAACATGGAGAATAGGCTTCTTCCTTTAAATGGATACATCAGATAAGGGTGAAAATCTTCTCTGCCAGAAAAATCTTTCTTCAGCAACTTAGATTTGTGATAAGCCACAAATGACAAATCAAAGAAATACTGAGCACAGATGATGACATGAAGACTTCCTAACAATAGTAGATCCACTAGTTATTTCCTTAGCTGCAATTTTATGAGTAAGTATAATTTATGAGTGATAGTAGAAGGGAAACATAAAGCTGACAGCCTAATGTATGATTGTGGTCCAAAATGCTAGGAGATAAATGCACAGGGAGAGAAGAAAGTCTAGTCTGGGGAGGAATTGTTCTAGAGCTCTGAGATCAGGGACTTGTTAATCAGTTTTGTGCCAGTTGACCCAGTATCAGCTGTACATACTACAGAAGCAACCACAATAACTTCATGTTTCTCTAGCACCTTCTTTCTAGATGGATCAGTATTTATATAGCACTTGGCTGTGGGGTAGATGTCCCCTACAGGAATTTACAGTCTCATTTTATTCATGATGTTCAGTTACTGCAGTGAAAAGAGCCATTTATATCTAGAGACAGGCAAGCAGTAAGAGTAGCAAGCAACGGAGGAGGCAATGCAAGAAGAAAGAAAAAAAATCAGGATCACAGGTTTTATGTACTAGGTTTAGGATGTCTCTCTGTAGCTACAAAGAACAGTTACTTCAGGGTGATGGTTTATCATGTTATACTTTATATCAGTACAAATCCTCCCTATGTTCATATTCATTCTCCATATTCATAAACACTGGATTCAGCCTGATCCAGGGGAGAGCAACTTTCACAGCAATGTGGGACTGTGGTTATCTATAGGCCCAATACCAAAGGATACCCACAAGGGTCTGCAGGACACTTCATCCCCTGTCCAACTCTGGCAAACAAGACAATCCTGCAGGTGTGGGAGGACAGATGGGGTTGTGTAGCCCACACTGCAGCTGAGTAAATGCCACCAAGGAGTCCCATGAACTGACCGCAGGGAGGAGGCAGCCCCACGCCACAGCCAGCTCTGCCTCCTGTCTGTGACCCCCCAGGTGAGGCCTGGCCCTCGGCAGCCCACGTGTGAGAAAAGTGCACAGACCCCAGGGGAGAGCCCAGCAACAAACTCCCTTCCCCACAATCCTTCATGAATTATACAGGGGAAGAGGAAGTGATATTGCAAATAGCACAGTGTTGCAATTCCCAGCCTGTGACCTCTTGTTTTAAGTTTCATTACCCACAATATCAAAGCTTCCCAAAGCCACCTGCAGCAGAGCAAAAGAAAAGTGCTTTCTCTGTCTCCTGAAATGAGTTATTTTTTTTTTTACCAAGAAGGTTTATTGATAGTATGAATGTGAGAGAAAGAGCTACTCCTCATTACATCTGTATAAACAAAGGGGGTTTGGGCAAGCAGGAAAAAACACATGGAATTAGAAGGGCTAGAAAGAAGGCTTGAAAGGATCCTCCTTTCTACAGAGAGAAGTTCACTGGCAACAGGAAAAAACTGAGAGAGAAAATCCTCTAGCAATAGGAGTAGCAGTGATTCACCACTTCTAGAATTAGATCTGGCAGAGTTATGCAAAAATCCACCCATCCATTTACTCTTCTTCATTATTATCATCATCAGCTCATCCTGATAAGGGGATAGTGGTATTTGCAAGGCTGATACACAGCAATGATTTCTGGTTTACCAATCAGACGTAGCGTCACTTACATCGTTACTCTCACAGATTGCCTCTACAAAGATATTTTATCATCCTGTATTATTTTGTGTACATCTTGTATCTACCCTTCACCCTTTGGTCCTTTCATACCCTGGCTGCACAGTTAACCATGCAGGCCCCTGTGTAACCAGTACTACACCATTAATGCACACATGTAGTTGTGAGTTACTCAGAGGCACAATATTCCCCATGAACATGGCCCTCAGCTAGTTTGACAAAATCCATAAAGAAAAAAAAAGATACTGTAGTTACTATGCAGATAAAAAAAAATGTTTTTCAACTAGAATGGGACTGTGTGACTTCAATCACAAGCCAAAATACTTTTTCCTGAACTATGTTCTAATGCTGTTCTTTACACAAACATTGATTGTGTACACAAGATAATAAATGTTGAGAGAAAGTTTTAAGAATTGTTCATCTAGAATGAAAGGTGGATGTTTCCTAATCAAAATAACTGTGCATAGAGGACCGAATGAAAGGAAAACAAACCTAGCCATTATCCACACTTGGCCTCACGAACAAAGTGTTAGGCTGACCCAAGCACTGGTATCAATTTTCTTTGCTTAATGAAAAGGTTTTCCGAGATGTAGTCCTTTCTGCTTCGCTGTGGATTGACAATGCATTCTGACCTAATGGAGGCTGATTGCTGTTTCCATTATGTGAGGCTGACAGAAGCAATATTTCTTCAAACCACAACCTGTTGTTGAGCACAGAGTTATTGTAGTGTGACTCTGGGCTATAAAGACCTTTTCATATCACATGTTCCTCATCTGCTTTGAAGTACCACCCATCCTCTCACGTGACAATGGGAAGACCTGTGGGGCTGTCCTGCCTTCACTGCTGGGATATCATCACTCAGGATTAAAAATAGAACCATGTGGAAGTTTTGGTTCAACATGAAAACCACATGTGACCCACACCACACTTCAATTCTCTAAAGACAAAAAAGCACTAAGCACCACAATTGAGAGATTAGCTGGGTGGGAAGTCCCCAGCTCCTCCTGATCTCCCCAAGGCTTAACTGAGCACTTCCAGAACTGGCACAAGAAACCACATCCTTCTTGCAAAACTGCAAAGAAAGATTTAAAGTGCATTACTGTGTACATCTTGTCCCCATCCAAGAGCTGTTTCTATTTGGAGGATTTGGGAATTTACCAAAGCAGGGCAGAGCTTGGGCTGCTCAAGCCAGGCCTGTGCTCAGAGCCATTACACAACCCTGCCACTGCCTCCTCTCAAAGCCACTTTTATACTTGGTGTTTTGTTTGTATTTGTTGATCACATGCATCCATGATCTTTTCTCCATTTATGTTTCACAGCCCCACAGCTAAGGCCAGTTCTACCAGGCTCTGATGGCACACTGGATGCTCCAAGGGGAGCTTCACATGTCCCTTCCCTCCACAACAAATCAGCCTGGCCAGTGCAGGGTGCAGTTAAACTCACAGGACTGTGTGAAATACAAAACCAACAGGCTGGTGTGCTGGCACCAGCTGGTACATGGCAATGTGTCCTGGGCACCAGGAAAAGTGGGAACTGAGGAAGGGAGTAACCAGTGTTAAAGTGACAAGCTTGTGGAAAGGCTTTGAAGAAAAATTAAAGGTGGGAAGCTCGGTACCAGAGGCAGAAGAAAGTGTATTCAAGTGGGGAGCAGAGAATCCAGCATGTCCTGTGTCTGAGCTGTCACTCAGAGCTGCTCTGAGGCTGCTCAGTGTTTTACATCCCCCTTGGTTTCAGCATCAGTATGCTGGGCAGACATCTCAGGAGAGACCCTCCACAGAGCTTTGCTTTGCCCACGTGATCTGTGTCACTACAGCTTGTGGGAACCCTCAATGTCCTCTAAATTAGATGCATCCTTGCTAAACCAGCTGTGAAACACGCTTGTGCTTGCAGAGCCTCAGGAAAAAAGAAAAAAAAAAATACAAAGAACCAAAACCCACCACCAACATGAAAAGAAGCCTTTTCCAAAGAATATTAAAGGAGAGCTAACATGGTTTTCACATGCTGGATGGGGAGGCCTGAGTCAGCTTGAGGAAGTGGCTGTCTCTATACCACTCTCAGCCTCTGAGTGAGTCTTCTCCCAGAGAGAACAAACTAATGCTAAAATATATTCCTTAGGTTTTGGTGCATGCATTTGCTCCCTGTTTGGGTTATATTCCCCCCAGTTATCTGCTATCAGAAAAACATCACGGCAAGTGGCAGAGCACAGCCAGTGCTGGAGGGCATTGCCTGGACCCTGTTCCTGAGTGCTGGGCAGCAGAACCCATCAGTCACAGCTCTCTCCAGCCTCTGCTGACCCTGAGAAGAGCAAAACATCTGTGATTTCTTGGAGGATTTCTCCCTACACTTCTGCTATGGCCAGGGCTTCACCTGCCAAATAGTGTGTGGCTGGGTGCTAGGATTTTGGTAAGCTTCACCCAGAGCAAAACCATTTGTTGCTTTTAAAATAATAACTAGAAGAGCGGGTGGTGGGGGGGAAAAAAAACCGGACAAGCCAACCAACCAACCAACAAAAAAATCACAAAACAAAACAATAACAAAAACAAAACAATAACAAAAACAAAAACAAAAACAAAACAAAACAAACAAACAAAAGAACCCCAAAAAACCAAAACCATACAAACAAGAAAACAAAAAAGAAAAAAAACCACAACCAATGAAAAAGCCCCCAACCAAACAAAAGAAAACACATTTCTGCATGTGATTATTCTGCAGGAACATAACTGCTGGCTTGGTGCCACCAAAGACACAGCAGCTGAAGGGCAGAACCACATGAAAAGCCAGACACCAATCAATTGCCAGACAAGAGTCATTACTTGCGCACTCGTGGCTTTATTTTTCTGGGGACCAAAGGGGACATAAGGTTCTATAACTCCATGAACTGCAAATTTTCACACCAGGCTGACATTGCAGGTTAATGAAAATACACTGCTGTCCTAAACTTGCCCAGCACAAGCAACTCACTCTGTTTTACAGCTCTGCACAGCAAACAGCCACAGTACCTGGCTTCTCCACAGGCCACTTGTCACCTCCCCTGGACATGTGCAGCCAGGCACTGTGACTCCAGGGATCCACCTTTGCTGTCGTCCAGCCTGAGATGGAGGGATTTCCCTAAATAGTGCCACACCCATCCCCTGAGGAGTCACTTAATGGCACCCTTGATCAGCAGCACAATGTCCTGTCTGTGGAGGCTTCCTGCTTTAACTACAGAAGGTAGAGAAGGAAACCAATTAAGTGACCTCTTTAAAATCAAGCAGAATCACGAGTAAAACCCCAACCCTCCCTAGCTCTGCGCCACAGATTTATTCTTGGAGCCACAGACCACAGCATTAAGTTGCTTGACTTCAAAAGCTTGTGTGGGTGAATAAGAACAGCAACTCTTTCTAGTTCCCTTCGGCCGTGTAAGATAGTCCTGGTATATCTCACACATCCTTGAAGCTTCCTGTCACTTGGCTGGCTTTCCTGTATGGGATACTTCTGATTATCTGCTTATCACCTTTCCTAGTGCTCAGGACAAATAGTTTAGATTGTGAATTATTCAGAGTGCTGTGCATGGTGAATATGAATTTTGTTTGCCATTCTTGAGCTACTGAGATCCTACATCAGTGCTGTGTAAGAATCAGCTATGGACACATGCCTAGTGGATAGCTATGCCTTACCATCACTCTGCAAAGCTGTATAGCTCTCCTAAAACCGACTGGATGTGGCGCATGCAATGCTTTTGCCAAGGAGAAATGTGCTCACAAAACAATTCCATAAGACATGCAGCCACACTGGCATTTGCATATTTGTATGCTTCATTTAAAAGGGTCTGCTATGTGTTGTGGCTTATTTTCCAGGCAAGGCTAAGTCATATTTTCCTAACTTCAATTTGTAGCAATTTCACTCTCCTTCAATTCCTTCCAGTTTGCAGTGAGCGCTGCTGCTGCAGTAGGCTTCCATTTAGAGGAACAAATAAGTGGCAGGGCCCTTTGGAAACTGTTACCACAGGTATTCAGGAAATAGCTGGCAAGAAGACTGCTGCAGTTCACAGCCCCCCTGGGGCAAGCACAAGATTGGCACAGAGTAAAGCCAAGCCAAAAAATGCATAAATACAGATGAAAAGAAAATTCAGCATAATCCTTTTCCAAAGCCAATCCTTTGTGAATCTTGGAGATGACAGGCTGAGCACTCACCTGGTTTTCTGCTGACATTATAATGGCTGATAAGACTTCGGCAAACGAGCATCAGGGAATTAGCTGTGCCTGCAAGAGACCTCCAGGTGCATTTCACATAACCTGAGCAGGAAACTTCACTGCCTGAAAGCAGCACTACAGCACCCTCAGAATCAGAGCTGGGGAGCTCTGCTGTAGCAGGGCAGAGTATGGGTTCGTGGGAACAAAAACGCTCTGTGGAAACGTGCTGATGGCAGAAACACAGCGCGCACCTTGTCTGCTAAGTGCCCACAACTCCCTGCCAGGCTGACTGCCCACCAGTTGGGGGGGTCCTGCCTTCTAAAATCTCCATTTCTTTCATCTCTTTGCAAATTAGGCTGTAGCTCCCAGGTGCTGGACACTGCTTGGTCTCTGGTTATGGAGAGGAGTTTCCTCAGCACTTCACAGCAGACAGGTTTTTGATTTTTTTTTCTACATCCTGGTTTCAAACAGGAGTTTCAGCTTCTAGCCAGGTTTATTTCTAACAATAACAGCCAGATCCTTGTTTGCTATAGATGGTTATCTCCATAGAAAATCAGGATAACACCTAACTGAAAGTTGTGTTTCAGGGAGCAGTGTGATCTGACGTCCAACTCAGGTCTAGTCAGGCCAAGATTTGGAGATCTTGGGGTAGAAATTATGCATTCAAATTTCTGTCAATATGGTGCTTGACCGTATTTTAACCATAGACTTCTGTGAAAATCCAAGCACTTTTAGACTACATGATCTTGTATCACATATTATTTTAAATATCTATTGCTTGTCATTTCCTCTTCTGGGTCTGTGTAGAAACAATTCTAAAGAAGTTACCCAAAAAGCAAGTTAGTGCAAACCCATGCAAGCCTATTAACTTCTAAGTGGCCACACTGACTTAAATGGAAAGACTCCAGCTGACTTCATGGGAAGCTGAATCAGGTCAGTAATGAAGGCTGTGAATTCAGGTTTGGTTCAGGCACACAAAAGTTCAAAGGCTTGTCTAGATCTGTTGAATAAATGAAATCACCAAGACTTTTGCACTTTGCAAGAGCAAACGCTACCATAAGAGTCTTGAAAATGAAGATACTGCAAGACTAGCCCTTCTTACAGCACTGCTGCTGCACTGAGAATTGAAACAAGAAAGGCAGAAAAGGGAGCATTTGGTATAGAGGTGAACACAATCTCAAAAGGAGGAATTTTTTTTTCTCCCCTTCCTGGATGCTCATCTTTATTTTGCTTCCTTTATGGCATTGAGTCTTTTCATCAGGAGAAAGAGTATGCTCCACTCTGCTTTCTCTTGTGCTAGCCTTGCTCCAAATTATGATCTTAACCACATATATTACTAGTTACATGTCCGTGGCAATCAGCTCCTCTCCTCAACAAAAGGCTCCTGCTCGCCTATTAACCATATTTCATTGCTGCGTAGATAGATACAGAATGAGAAAGGCATATGAAATAATGAACAATGCAATGAAAGCCCCTTGGATTTTCCTATTCTGCCCATAGTACAGGACAAGAATGAGGAGACATTTCATGAAATTAGAAAGGCTGCAAAGGCTAACACAGATTAAAGGGAAGACTTTTCCTCTTTAAACATAGTTTATAACCAGTCTGTGAAATTAACCGCTGCCTACTCAGGGCAGAGGAAGAACAAGATGACATTCGTCCTTTTTTTAATGTGGAATCTAGCGACATTCGTATCATCAAAGCACATTTTGAAGTAAAATAGCAAGGAAATATTTTAGTTAAAAGAAAATATGGAACAGGAGGCATTGGTCTGCATAAGGCCCTCGTGGGAACTTTGGGTTTTCTGGCTGGATTAACAATGTATTTAAGAGAAGGAGGCTTAGAATAAGATGCTTGAAAGACATTCCCCTGGAGGGAAGGGTGAGATGCAGAGCCAACAAGCCAGAGACCTTCAGGTGTCTAGGTAGACTCTGGAGCAGGAGGGGCAGCCCTGTCTATCCCACAGTGGGAAGGGTGCCTGGGGCAAGTCAGAATTGAGAACTGAACTGAGGAATGTCAGGAACAAGAGGCACAGGGAACACTGAGGTGGCACTGCCTGGGGCAAGAGGGGCAGAGAAGGCAGAGTGTTGAGCCTCTGTTTTCCAGGGCAGAAGCAGCCCAGGCTCTGCACTGCTCTGGGTGTTGCAGTTTGCCAGACAAACCCATCAGTGCCTCCTTTATTGCTTGGGAATCTGCACTGTGCTACATGGTGCCAGGCATCTCTAATTAAGAAAATTAAAGGTGGTCTTTCTCTCAGTAAATGTATGGGTGAAGTTACGCTCAGCTCCTCTTGTAAGCTTGTTCCTGTGCCTATAAATCCCCAGTGCTAGATTTTGATTTACCTGGTGCTACTCCTGACAGCTCTGCTGGGCACCTTCTTCCACCACTGGCACAAGCAGCTGTCCTGGCTGGTCTATTTGGGCAGTGGGACAATACGAAGACTATGCTGGACTTCTCCCACCAGCTCCTTTTTGTAAGATGAAAATCTAGTGGTGTGTTACTCAAAGATTCAAAAGCTCATTGCAGTGGCTTAATATCCACTGGCAAAATTAAAAGTGATAAGGGATGTTAATCTTCATGCTCCAGGGTATAAACTAATTACCATCTGGAGTCACAGGAGGAAGCTTTCCTCTATATACTGATACAGCCTTTTACTGTTGCCTGGGAAAAATGAGTTTGGAAGAGGTTGTTCCTCTCTCTGATGCATTGACCTTTGTCAAAGACTGGATTCTCAGCTAGTGGATCGATGGCCTATTTTGGGATGACATTCCTGTGTTGATATATCACCTCCCATTCAAATTCATCCATTTGATTTAACATCCATTAGCAAGGTAATGCCCCAGAGCCTTGTATTTGTCAAATTGTTTGTTTACCCTTTTTATTCCGGAGATCAGTGCAATCTTACGTGCAAAGTGCAAGTGAATACTTTCATGGCTCTGTAACTGCCTCTGGTCTGAAAGGTTCATGTTCTCTCCATGCCTTTTGGAGGCAGCAGCAGTGGTGACACTGGTACAGACCTAAGCCTTTTATCAATGAGCAGCATGGCAGGTCTATTTGTTTGAGCCCTTGCTGACACCCACACTCTCTGTAATTCAGTCTGACAGATTGAGGCCATGTTCCAGATCTCACAAAAGAAGCAGAGGCGGGTATTGATTTTTCTGTTATTGTTGGTGATTTGCTGCTTCATTCCTTTAGCAAATGTAAAAATAAATAAATATATATATACACATACATATATGTAGTAAACAGGAAGGTCAGAGCTGCAGGTTGGCAGAGCACACAGTGCTGGTCCCCCGTTCTTCTCCTCTGTCTCTGTCTCTCTGATTCAATGGGCATGTTCCATACACCTTCAGCAACAACACTGGATAAATATGAAAAAAACGGCCACGGTGCTGCTAACAACCCAGAGGGACTCAGGAGAAGCATCTTTCACACTGCGACCTTGAGTAATGATCCTGACTCCCAAATCAGAGTAACATCTGCATTTGCAGTTTTCCTGCACTAACTCTGGCATGGAGAGAACCTTCAGGTTCACGTGGAAACCAGGCCCCTGAGGACACTGTGCTCAGACTTAACTCTAACTCACCTCAGGTATTGCTCGTGAGGCCCAGACCCAGAGCAGGTGCTACACAGATGTGTTGAATGCTGCTGGCCACATCCCCTCACTGCTCCAGGCGCCGTGTGGACATCTCTGATCAGGTGCACCCTCATCCTGGGCACCTGCTGCATTTGTTTGGCAAGCTGCACATCTTGTAGCATCTTAGATCTGATGTACAAAAATGCTGAGGTTTCAATCTCCCATCAAAACCAACAGAACTCAAACACCTCAATCCCTTTCCTAATCTACTCTGTTGGTTCCTGTGCTTCTGGGAGCTCTCTAATCTCCAAGCATACTAAAGTAAACAAAAGATAAATCTTTATGGGTCTGTTGCTTCTATTATACATCATCCTGAAATGTTCAGGATTTCCCATTTTACAGCTAATTCAGGACAGAAGCTGTGCAGATTCAGGTTTGAACTCCTGGACAGAGTGTTCTTCCAGGTGTGGAAATCAGCCACTTGTAGTAATTCTCTGTAATTTATTATCAGTCTCTTCAGATTTCTATTAGAAGATACTGAATGCTGCTTTGATGCTTAGCACCCTGTTAAAAAACCCAAACAAATAAAACAACAGATAGTTTTACTTGCTCAGGTTTAGGTGTTTTTTTCCTTGGGGAAGTGGGATGACGTGGAAAGGCTGGACTGCTCCCACATATCCTCAGTGGAGCAATGGATACCAAACACTGAACACTTTAATGTTGATGCCTCTAACAAAATTACAAAATATATCAGGGATTTTTTTAGCAGCCTTTCAGACTTTAGGAGAGAGCAGTAATATCTTGGTGCTGTGAGCAGAGCCATTTTCACTATCACAGGGCTTTGACAACCAGCTTCCTACACAGTTTGTCGTGCTGAATGTCACTAATACCCTCTGAATACTGATACTCTTCATGACTTTTTGTTATGTTGCATGTAAAGATTTTATGTATGTAATTTAGAAAAGGCTTTGATAAATGGATATAAATCTTTGGAGAGGCTACTGAAAAAACTCAATATCACACTGATATCTGTGCTGTGTTAGGCTTCAAAAATATTTTCCACCCTTTTTAGGAGTTCAGTGGCATTGCAGTGATTGTTCTTAAAGATGACTGAAAAACACAGTAAACTCCTGGGAACACTGACATAAATCTGGAGTAACTTTTTTGCTTCTGATGGAGATACCTGTGCATTACTGGGAGTGCTATTCAGCCCAAGGATTGTGTCATACCTCCATTTACCAGTAAGAAGAAATATAGCTGCTTAGCTTATTGCATGTGTTTGCACTTTCTCTTTGAAATCCTTGGCTTACTTGCCAAAACAAGTATTTTCCCTCCTCCATGGGAAGTGTTGTGCAATGTCTTCTTCTGGCACTGGCTCACAAGGAGCATTTTTTGCTCTCCCAGAGGATGAGAAAGAAGCCAGCAAAGGGGAAACGTGCACCTTCATGGGTCACTGGTCAGACAGAGGGAAAATGGACCACCAAAATCAGCAGAAATCTTTGTTTCTCTTGCTCCTGGCATTGCTGGCTTGCACTTCTTCCAAGGCAGCCTTGCTCCCATCAGCTGGCTCCATGGAGAGCAGAAGGGCAGGTCCCTTAATGGCCATTCTGCCGCAGGGACTCTGCAGCACTGGCCTCAGGGCAGCTACAGGCTGGACAAACACCTGCTCCAGCACACAAACACTGAGCTGCCACTGGGTTTGCTTTCACCACTTACAGCCAGACCTCTTCTACTGCCTTTTTAAAGTTTTGCATTATTATTTTTTACATTTAAAAACAAGTGTGGTGCTTTCAAGGAGGTAAATCTCTGCTCCCAGGCAGGACAGACTCCTCTTTGAGAGGCATGAGGTTTACATGCCACAGTGCCACTGCATTTCTGTTTTGGGCACCCTGGCCTGGAGGTGATAACAGGGGTGAGGGCACAGCACTTTGGACCTAAGGATGCTGGCACATCAATGAATGCAACTTATTAACACTCCTGCAGCCCCAGAGAAAGGGAAGGTGTGACTTTTCTCTTCTTCCATTAGAGCTGTGCCAAGAGGTGACTGCAGAGGCTGAAAGGAGTAGGATCACACCGGGGTGGAGGAAAAGCAAGTGGTCCCAGCACCAATATGTTCAAGCAAATATCAAAGCAGAGAGAGATGGGAGTAAAAATGAAGGCACAGAGAGGTGAAGTGGCTGACCCAAGGTCAAAGCAAAGCTTTTTGCCAGAGCTGGAAACACAGCTCTCCTGAGTCCACCCGTGGAGCTCTGCTGATACCCCGAGCAGCATTGCCCTAAGTCAAAGAAATGCCTGTTTTGACAGTATTTTATTGTGTACAACTATAATTGTGAACTTGTCATGACAAATTTCTTGGTCTTATATGGGATATTACTTCTTCAGAATACTCAAGTTATCCTGTAGGAATGCCTTACAAATGCTATTCATGATACACCTCAGGAGCATGATAAATAAAACATAAATGGTACAAACACCCCGGCATGTTAATGGAAAGGCTATGGGACTTCAGCTACCCTAGGAACTTCTCCATTTTTCTCACAGAAATTGCTTCCATAGGTATTTTGATTTAAATTGGGCTGAAAGGGAAGAAGGAGGAAAGTTTAATCAGAGGGTTGTCAACAAATTACTCAAGAGTGGTGGGCAGCATCACTACTCGCAGTTTCATGCAGTATACATCTTTCCTACAGACAAGTTGTTCCAGGGCTACCTGGAGAAGGGGGAAGGGAGAATAGAAAAAGAAAAATAACACTAACAATATTTAACTTTTTACTTTGTTTTGAAAAGTTGCTAGGAATTTTTTCTTGGCTGGTGTATTTTTGCAAGAAGTAAAAACCTTAAACAGGTACAAAATAGGATCTAATGTAGCATTACACCTAATTATCACACAATTTTCCTCATTGTTGGGAGATTATTAGAAAAATGTTAGAAAAAGTTGTGCTAACTGAAAGAAGGAAAACCATGGAAACACTTTCTGCTGTAATAGATACAATCACTGATATAATAGACACAATCACCTAAAGAGCTGTCAGCTTTGCCTTTTGACTTCTCTATCCACAGCAGCTCCCACCCTCTCTCCTGTCACAATCTCTTGGTGCTTTCAGCCCCTGATTTCCATCAAGAGCTCTATGGAGCAAGGACTTTTCTCTTGGTTCAGCTCCTGTAGCATCTCTGTTCCTAATTCCTGCAATTAACAGCAACACCAGAGCAAGGCAAGACCTCAGATGCTGCCCATTTTAGTGTCAAAATAAACATTCATCATTATCTTCAGTCTGCTGAGATTTAAGAGTTTGAATTAGAAGAGACCACTGTGCCACCTGTCAGCCAAAGGTTAATTTCAACTCTATAGGTTCATATCCTTCCTCCAGAAAAGCTTCTTTTCCCATCGGGCACCAGTGAGCAGTGGCCCTACCTCAAAATATCCTTTCCTCTCTTTCTGCTCTTTCACCCACACACCCTCTCTTTCTCTAACCCAGATGCCCCTGTACCAGGCTCCACAGCCTGTGATCTGGATTATCCATCAATAGCCCATTTTTATGGCAGACAAAATCCACCTCTCCTTCACTGGATCTGCTTCCTGCACCTTGCCTTTATCTCTCTAGTGCTGGCAAGACCTTACCTTTCAGCCAGGGATGAAAAAAAAATATATTCGTCTTGGTGTAGTGTAAATTTGTGAACTTAAAAAGAGTTTTCTTCCCCAGATTAACTCTTGTGAAGACACAGGAAGAGATGCAGGGTGTCAGGGAGAGGTAACACAAAGCAAACCAGTTCTTTTTGCATGCCATTGCTTTCTCCCTGCCCACACTGACCTGACAACAGCATAATTTACAACAGGAGATGAGCCAAGTGAAGGTGTGATGGCAGGGGCTTGGCAGCTTGGTAAAAGGAATTTTAGGGTAAGTTTTGGTGAATAAGTGATCTTCAACATTCCTGCACTCACAGTTGTATTGCTGACAAGGCCAGAGGATGCCCTTAGGAATGTGAAGGAATTTGGAAGCAGAGGGTGGCAGGAAGATTAATGTCTGAAACAGTCATGTACTTCATTGTACAATGACATAATGATGACTGCAGAGGTTTTTTAAATCAAAAAATAAGGTTTGTTTGTTCTTTTAAATAAAACACTAATTCAAGGTCAATTGTAAATACCTGCAATACCACAAGTGGCAGAAGAGATGAAGAAAGCTGGCCCAGAATACAAAAAGCATTGTAACTAGAAGCAAATTAAGAAGTGCTTATAAATTGATAGTGTTAAAGTCTGGGGAACAGTAAATGAAGAACACTCCAGTCAGTTATAGAAAGACTTAGATAATTTAGAAGCTAATAGCAAAGATAGTTCAAAGCTGACAAACACAGAATAATGAGGACTTTTAAATATCTAATACTCTCTGTGAATCTTAAAATGCACAGATTAAAAAGGTGGGGAGCTCCAAAGAGACAATCTAAGGGTTGTTTTGTGTTTTTTTCTGTTCTGGAAATGAAGAACAAAATGCAAGGTCTTTCTTGGGAACAAGTACGTTAAGTAAGCGCCCTTCCACTGGGGAGAAATTTAACCAAAACAGTTAAATTGTTTAGTAGGTAGCATAAAATCTAAGGAGAACGGCAAGAATAATTTAGAACAAAATTACTTGAAATCAACAGAAGTAAGCATCCTGGTTAGTTATGTATTCTTGAAAATTGTAATAAACATCTGAATTCCTTTGCAGATATGGCCTTCAAGGAATTATAAGTCACATTTCATATAGAAGTCAATGTACTTAAGAGTTCATTTGCTTAAATCATCCTCTACAATGAGACTAAGGCTTCTGAGTTGCTTTACTGCTTTGGAAAACACCACTTTGTGCCCAAACACAATCCCAAACCCAGTCCATACAAATCACGCCCTCCAGTTCATACAGATCACACTTCAAATTTAAACACACTCCATGTGAATGTTCAGAGAGTAATTTTCAAAGTCTGCAAGACCCTATTGCTCATAATAGAACCAAGCAGATCTACCATGACTAGTCAAATGTTTAATTAGGTGTTTTAATCTTTTTCTTGTTCCCTAAAATCATGTTTCTTCCTAAATGAGACAGCTGACATGTAGCTCCCAGCAAATCCTGGCTGTTATGTAGCTTTTCCAAAAATACAGAGACCAGAGACTCTTTCTCCAGAGTGGAGCTATTCCACAAAAGGTACCATTTTCACAGGGTATTCTGCACAGTGAAATTGTACTCTGGAGCTGACTCACACCTCTCCAAGCTGACCAGTTTACTCCTACATCACAGAGAGATGTTCAGTGGCATCTCTGAACAGCTCAGTGCTTCATTAAAGCACTAAACCTGTTCCAGACTCACAGCCCTCCCTGGCCTCTAAGCTGCAGAACACACAGCAACTTGGTACAACCAAAGTAGTTGTTTGGTACCATATATTAAATAACATTGATGAAAACCTTACTGAGCTCCTACAGCACAGCATACAAACTTGGCCAACAAACATCATTAAGCCTTACTTAATAGTCTTGTAGCATTTGGCAAATAAGTTTAATAAGTGCCTTGTAAATTTAATAATTTAATTTTAAGCCTTCGTTTGAGATATGCATTTCTAAGGGTGAGCATATATTTTATTATAAGATATTAAAAAAAAAACCCATTCAAACAGAGTAAGTGATTAAAAGACCTCAGAAGCTTTAAATGAAAGGGAGGAAAAAAAAAAGAAAAAGAAAGAAGTCAAGACCTTGAACACGCTGGAAAATGATGCTGAAAATTGCCTGGATATGGAGTTTTCAGCCATTTTGTGGGCTAGAGAGTGTCAGGATGTCATCTGTAGGAATTTAATGGCCAGCATGTCTGTGCTGCTATATCATACATACATGAGATGTATCTTAATATCAATACAGTTAATAAATCAATCAATAAGATACAGGGCATTTTTTGGAAGATTTCACACACCTCTAGATATAGTCTTGCAGGTACTGAAAGGTTAATGGTAAAAAACTGCTGAAGTCGTGAAGGGAACTATTTCCCATCAGCTGGTAAGCTTGTTTTTATTATGTAGGTGAGAAAACCTGAACTGGGAGAAGGATAATTAAGTAAAGCACCTTGAATTCAGGACAAATTGGTGAAAAATAGATGCAGTAATAGATGTAAAGAATGGCTGACCAAGCCATAGTCTGGTAGATTAAAAACAGCAGGAAGTTAACCTGCAATTGTTAGAAGCACAAAATGTAATTCCTATAAAGTTTCAAAATTCACCAAAGGAATGAAGTAAAGGCACAGAGTAACATCTCCTTCCAATTCAAAAGTGAGTCATTGGAGAACAGATTAAAAGTTAAAGCTAAATATTGAAACTGAGAGAAAGAATAAGTAGATTTTTATAGTTGTGCTCAAGAAGGGAGAATTAAACCAAAAATACAAGATTAAATAGGCCAAGTAACTGCTTCTGTAACATCACATTTAGAGTCCTCATTGAATTAAACAGCTACAAAATAACAGAGACCCTGTATTCCAGGTCTGTTGGATCACGTGCTCACTTGCTACACACTGGCCTTGACAGCACTCATTAAACTCGAACGAGCCAGCTCCTCTCATCACACACAAGGACATGGACAACGCAGAGCATCCCTAAAAGCTTTTCCCCTCTTTTTGCCATTGAAATGCAGCCCCTTCCCAGAAATTACGATGATGCAATGCAAGGATAGTATGCTAGCATGGAGGAGCATGCCAGGAGATCTTTTCCATAAGGAAAACTCAAGGATAAAATTCTTGCTTATATTTCTTAAATGGGAAAAATTGATTTTTTTTTTTTCCCACCAGGAGACTGAAGCTGTTTTGAACCTTTTCAACATTTAGGTATTAACCAAAAGCTTTTTAACCAGTTTTGCTCTAACAGACACATAGAAATGAAAATTGAGACAAAGACATCAACTGATAGCCCAGACAGCCACAGTCAGCAGACCCCCTAACCCAGGATCTGAACATTACCACATGAAAAATATTATTTGTTAAGAAACATCCACACAAAGGACTTTAATTTGCAATATCTTGTCCAGGTAACCCACACCTGGCAGCCTTACAATATTTCAATTTATAAGCCTGAGAAAGCTGAAGGAGTGACTTTTGGATATCCCTGAACTGGTGTTGGTCTGTGTGAAATCAATAGGCAGCATTCATTTAGCGGGAGGTTGAATTCACTCCAATTCTGACTGAACTGGAAGGTCAAATAAACACAGATATTTCAAGATTAAGGTTTGGGAAAATGAATTGACCTTTCATATGCTTCTCTAGAATTACATCTTTAGTTCTGGGAGCAAATAAGAGGAGCTGGAGCTCTACAGTGACTAAATCATATTGCTGGCACGTGAAGTTACTGTCCATAGCTTTAATTTAAGGAATGATGCCATTGTGACACAGACACAAACAGGCTCTGTGGTTTCCTCACAGTCATTCATGTTTTCCAACCAGTGCAATGGCTTTTGGAGGAGACAAAGACAGGTGCCATGTCCTGTGTTGGACAAATAAGTAAATTTGTCATTGACAAAG